>JAZBHA010001162.1:0-28221 GCA_037464855.1 Iselma pallidipennis | reverse complement strand
GATGGTATTATTGCTCCTGATTATACACCAGAAGCATTAGAGATTTTGAAGAAGAAAAAAGGTGGAAATTATTGTATTCTTCAAATTGATCCCAACTATATACCAGATCCAATTGAACGTAAAATCTTATTTGGTTTAACATTAGAACAACAACGTAATAATGCTGTTATTGATAAGAATCTGTTTACAAATATTGTAACAAGTAATAAAACTGTACCGGATGCAGCGGTACGTGATCTAATTGTTGCAACAATTGCATTAAAATATACACAAAGTAATTCGGTATGTTATGCACGTGATGGACAAGTTATTGGTATTGGTGCTGGTCAACAATCACGTATACATTGTACACGATTAGCTGGTGAAAAAGCTGATAATTGGTGGTTACGGCAACATCCAAAAGTTGTTAATATGAAATTTAAAAAAGGTGTAAAACGTGCAGAAATCTCAAATGCTATTGATAATTATGTTAATGGTACAGTTGGTAAAGATATGGATCGTAAATTATTTGAATCAATGTACGATGAAATACCAACTGATTTAACTGAAACTGATCGTATGTGGTGGTTGGATCAATTGAAGAATGTTGCATTAGGATCAGATGCATTTTTCCCATTCAGAGATAATGTGGATCGGGCACGATTGGTAATTTTATTTCAAATATACATAGTGACAACTCGATTATCCGGACTAAGAGGAGGAATAATGGAAAATCTCAATGAAACCGAACTGGGCAAGGGGATCTGTACCTTTGAGGGCCACCGATAGTTTTTTTCTGTTGTCAGCTAAAGATTCTTCTCTTGTAACTTTCGGGACCAAAGTAAGCCAGTCCGGCAAAAATAATTGAACTATAACAGTACTGTACTGGCCCCCGGTGGAATACCGGGAATTTCCTGGTGGGCCACTATGAATTACTCTTTTTATGGGTCTACCTGTGACCACATATGTTCCCAGTCTAGTCCTGAACTGTACGATCCGGATAATCGAGTTACCACTAGTATTTTGGAAATTTCTGAAACACTAACATTATTCAATTATTTCAGAGTGGTGTTAATTACATTGCCAGTCCATCAGGCTCTACTAATGATGCTGAAGTAATTCAAGCCTGTAATGAACACAACATTACCATGATTCACACCAATTTAAGATTATTCCATCATTAATTTTTAGGAGTATTGTTTTTGATATTGAAAATAAACAGTCTTTTGATATAGAAATATTTATTGTTTGCATCATTTTATAAAGAAAACCCTATTTTTTACGTTCATATTTCCAAACATAAACCGGAGCACTATCTTTGGTGCCTTTCTTGACCCGTTTCGGGGGTAGAACAGTCTTCTTATCTTGAAGGTGCCGTTGAAGTTCAATTTTCTGTTGAACAACAGATAATTCGCGTTCACGATTAATCCGTTTCGCCAATTCTGTATATAAATGTTTCTTCTTCTTGGAAGCTTCAACCAAATTATTCAAATCAATATCAGGTAATTGTTTCTTCGATAATTCTTCTAGTTTGGTGGTATCTGTTACGTATGCATCATCTAGATTTTCTTCAAAATATTTATGTTTATTGACTTTATTCTGTTTAACACTGGATAGATGTAATTGTGATTGTAATTTGTCGATTTTCTTCAATTCCATTGTACGTTTCGTAACAATATATTTCAAGTCTTGTGTTTGCATTAAACGTATCTGTTCAGGTGTATCTTCACTCGGTTGATTCTTTTCAAAATGTATACCATTTTCAACTTTTGAATTGACCATATGATGATAAAATTCATCAGGATTTCGATTTAATGCACGTTTATGTAATAATTTCAATGTTTGCTTCTTTTCATTGTAATCACGAGCACGTCGTATATAATCTTTTTTCTTTTCAAGTAAACCTAAATGACTACGTTCGATTGGTTGGTGACGTTCTTTATGGGCTTTTTGGTGGGCTTTTGCCGCTTTTTTCCACACAGACATTTTCACAATTTTTCACTGTTTTTTTTGGATAATTTTCCAACAACACAACAACGTGCCCTAACCTCAACTTGTTAACCTAAATTTAACATAACCTCAATTTTCAATTTCGAGTCATGTCTACCAACCCCCCGAAATTCACTGTTTGTATCTTTGTCTGATACATACTATTAAAATAGTGCCAACAATAATTAATGTTGGTGGTACTGCAAATTGTGTTACTGTCATTGTAATCAAAGTGTCAAGAAGTAAATAATCAAATTTGGGTAATAAGGGCATATAGAGTGATAAAAAAAGTATTAAAAATACTAATTATTCTAATGAGTTTTCGATAAAAAGCCGGAATTAATGTCGATAGGTCAGATTGTTTAGTGAATGTTGGCATTGCCTTGAATTGATGTCATCACTACTTATAGATCTTTTTTTTAATTATTATTATTATTATTACAGATAAAAACAACATAATTTAATTCAAGCAGTAATCAAAGGGAGTTGTTTGCAAGAGACAACACTCCACTAAATCGGTGATAAAAAATGGTGTTGGAAAATGTGGTTGCACAAGTTCTAAATAAATTCATTGGTGATTATGTTGAAAATCTTGATAAGAACCAACTAAATCTTGGAATATGGGGCGGTAAATTTTCTATTATTATCAATTTTTGAAATTCCATTACATTTTTTGGTCACTTTTTTGCAGGCAATGTTGAATTGAAAAATTTGATTTTAAAACAATCAGCTTTAGATGATCTGGGATTACCATTCAAAACAGTCTATGGACGAATCGGTAATTGTTACCACAAATCTACCATGTAATTATTGGTAATTAATAAGAAATATTTCAGGTTTACTTGTCTTGAAAATACCATGGAAGAACCTGTATGGTGAACCATTTATAATAAGTGTTCGTGACATTTATTTATTAGCTTGTCCCAATCAACAAGTTCAATATAATGCTGAAAAGGAACAACAACAAGCTTGTGCTGCTAAAAAAGCGGAATTACAAAAAATTGAAGAAGCTAAGAAACTTGAAGCTGAAAAAGATAAACCAAAAGCTGATCCAACATTTGTTGAGAAATTAATTACACAAATTGTTAAAAATATTCAATTAAATATCAAAAATATCCATATACGTTATGAGGATATTATCACAAATCCTGGACGTCCATTCTCATTGGGTATTACATTGAGTGAATTGGATGTTGTTAGTACTGATGAAGAATGGAAACCGGCAATTACAAAAGCCGATATTACGAAAATATTTAAAGTATTAATTGTTTTTCATATAATTATTTTTTTTCTAAATATTTTGATTTTTAGATTGTTAATCTGGACGCTTTAGCCGTCTATTGGAATCCAATGTCAGCTACATATGTGAATTTAACTGGTGATGCAATTGCGGCAACATTAGAACGAGATATTGCTACCAAAACAACACAGCCGAACAATTACAAATATGGTAATTGATTAGATAATTCGATGATTCATTCATGTGCTATTTTTAATATCCCGCTTTAACAAACTTCTATTCCATCGAAATATTTTTATAGATAACTCGTGATTGTTCCAATTTACAAAATCAATATTTGAACATATCAAATGGCAATTTTTATTTTTTATTTTTGCCTATATTTAACCGATTAATATTGTTTTTTTTTCTATATTTAGTTTTAATTATCCTAATTAATTTTTAACTATGTTAAATCATAGTTATAATCATATCAATTCCAGTATTATAGGATGATGTCAGATTTATGTTAAAACGAGGTCATCCGTTCTACAAGGTCTTGATTTTTTTTTCCAAATTTTTGTTTAAATGAAACGGAAATATTTAAATGCAAATTTAAATCGGTTGCTGATTTTTTTTCGGAATTTTAATACTTTTATTTATAAAACAGTTTATCCATTTTCTAATTTTTTTGGAAAAAAAAGTCAAACGTGGGAAGGATGAGATATTACCCGTCCAAGTTAAAAAGAACTTTGAGTAGGGATGAATAGAATGTGGAGATTCGCGCCCTTAAAACTTGCCCTATATTTTTGCTAATATTACACATTTATTGATTTGTTGATTGATTATTAGGATTTCAATGAAACACCGGTGATTGTATTATATTTTCTAGTTTTTTGGGGCCAGCGTTTCGTTACTGTGTGGCAACTTCTTCAGGGCTTCAACTAGTCCATTACTTTGGTTGATGCGCTAAAGAAGTCACTACACGGAGACGAAACGTTGGCCCCAAAAAACTAGAAAATACAACCATTGGTGTTTCATTGAAATCCTAATAATCAATCAACAAATCATAACTAAAGTGAAAATAATCATGAACAATAACTATTACACATTTATTTAATACGACTACAGTGGTCAGAAACGCAATTCCTACCTGTTTATCTAGTCAAAAGATCCGACCGTGTTCAAAATGTACTCCGATTTAGTTCTTCTTAACTGGGACGGTTAATGGAACTTACAGTCGCACATTAAAGGAATTCCCACTGATTATCGTTCTATAGGCATGGAAAGCTATTAAACCCAAAGTTTACCTACAATTTGGACCTGAGTCGAGCTACAAAACATATTTTGTCCAGTAGTTTAACACTTTTTGGTCCAATACTGACTATAATGCAATATGTTGAGAATAAAGGTGACTATTCACGGGCAAGCATTTTGCGCAAAAATGTTTGTTGCGCAAGCATTTACATAATGAATGCAAAATATTACGGAAAATCAAACTCATTTTGATATTTTTGTGCAACGAAACAATGTTGCACAAAATGTTGCAACATGCATGCTTCAGCTGATAATTTGGCAAAAATTTTGCAACGTGTGTGGATGTAAATTGTATCAAACAGATCTTGTACAAATGTTTGCACAAAATGCTTATCTGTAAATAGGGGGCCTTAATATGAAAGAATGAAAGTTGTTTCTTCGATTTTATAAAAGGCAATTTATATTTTTCTAGCAATTCCATTATAGACAATTAAAGAACCTACAGAACACACAAGTATGCATGTGCAAAATTCGATCCGTTTCAACACTTTTTGTACAGTCACGTGTTTGCGCAAGCATGATTGTGTAGACTGTGGGTCCCTTTAATGTCTTATCATGCAATTATTTCGTCATTCTATACTTAATGTTTAAAATCTATAAGAATGCTACATGTTTTAAAGGTTTTCTTATTTTGTTACAGTTTTGGGACCAATAAACGCCTCAGCTCGTCTACGTATCAATCAAACACCAGAAAAAGATAGTCCACCATTTAGTATACCAAAATTACATTTAAATTTCAATATGGATAAATTATTTATTGGTGTTAGTAAATCACAATATCGTGATATAATTGCATTAGCTGATTCATTTGATTTTATGAAACGTTCATTACCATATCGTAAATATCGTCCAAATGTTGATGGTTATCGTGGTCATTATAAAGAATGGTGGCAATTTGCATATACATGTGTATTAGAACAAGAAGTACGTCGTCGTCGACGTAATTGGGATTGGAATAATATCTATCAACATCGTTGTTTATGTCGTGAATATGGTGAATTATATAAAAAACAACTTAAAAGTTCTGTAAGTATATAGAAACAAAAGGTTTGCTCATCGCAAAATTATTGTGGCCCTGAGGAGGCACCAAAACTGGGGGCGAAACTTTAGCTGAAATCTTTACACAATTGTGGTCCTTAATTATAAAATGTATTCTGTTTTTTTAGGTAAAGGGTGATGATAAGGTGAAAATTGACGAGTGCGAAAATAAATTGGATGTTTTCAATATCGTTCTAATGCGTCAAAGAATCGAATTGGAACATAAACGTATCGAACAAGCACAACCGAAACAATCTAAAGGTTGGGTCAGTTGGTTATGGAGTAGTCAACCAGCTACAACTGATGAAGATGCCGGTGAAGGAGCTACAATTTGTAAGTTTTTTTTAATCAATTCTGTAATTTAAAAAGTAATTGTATTGATTGTTTAGTGAAACAATTCCAAGAAGCAATGACACCAGAAGAGAAAGCACGTCTATTTAAAGCTATCGATTATCATGAAAATACTGGTCCAGCACATTTCCCACCAGATTTTATCGATAAATCTTGTACTTTTGTTCTACAAACATTAGAGATTGAATTGCGTGATGATGAAGCTAAAATTCCACGGATATTATTTACTGAATTAAAAGGAGTTAAATGTCGTGTTGATACAAGAGAATCAGCTAATGGTTTACTGTATATATTTAAAAAATTTGATAAATAATCATGGTAATGGTTATAAATTTTTAGGTTCCATGCAAAAATTGATGAATTAACAACATATGGTCTTCAACAAGATGATCTAATTCCACATATAATTAGTTCTGATATTGGTTCAACTGATAAAAGTGGTTTATTAGAAGTAACATTTGAATTGAATCCATTAGATAAGAGTTGTGATCAACGTATACATGTTATAGCAAAACCAGTTAAAGTTATATTTGATTCAGCAACAATAATTCAAGCTATTGATATCTTTAAAGTACCATCATCATCATCATTAGATCAATTATCAGCTGCAGCTGATAATAGTTTAATGAATTTTAAAGAGAAATCATCTATCGGTCTACAACATATGATTGAATCACATAATGTGATTGATTTAAATATTGATTTACAAGCACCATATATTATAATACCATATGGTGGTAAATATACGAAAAATGAGAATGTTTTAGTTATAAATTTGGGTCGTGTTAATTTTGTATCATTACATCGTGCTGATACAACAAAAGTACGTGAATTACATCAACAAGGTAAAAGTGATGATGAGATTCTACAAGCTATGATTGAACAAAGTTATGATCAATATAAATTAGAATTAACAAATGTACAAATTTTAATTGCACAAAATAATGAAAATTGGTATTCATCAATAAAAACATCAGATATAACAAATATGCATCTATTAAATCCAGTTAGTTTACATATAATTCTATCGAAATGTTTAATTAATGATGATCCACGTTTACCATTAACGAAAATTTCCGGGGAATTACCATCACTTGATCTAAATCTATCTGATGCTCGTTTAATGTTAGTATTGGCGATTGTTACTAGTTTACCATTGCCGAAGAATGAAGCACCACCACCCGGACCACTTAAGGTAAATTTGTGTAAATACTCGATTATCCGGATTAAATCGGAACATGGTGTGATCCGGATAATCGGGTTTCTATTGTATTATTGATATTGTTGTTAAAATATTGATATTTGTTAGAAAGGAGAGATGCAACGATCCAGTACTTTTATGTTGAAATATGTGGAAATGCAAGATCGAGCTAAGAAAATGTCTGAAAAACTACCAACTGTAACACAAACTGATCAGTTTGTTCAATTTACAACATTAGATATCAAATTTATAATGTCGAGTGAGTTTATTTGAAGTTTCCTGTAATTTTTCGATCTAATTATTGTGTTTTTTTTTTTAGAATTTTCAGTGAAGTTATTACATCAAGACACGATTGAATCACCAACTGTTGATCTGTTATCATTTTCTGTAAAAAATCTCGAAAGTTATCTAATCCAACAAACATATAATACAACAATTAGTTTACGTTTAGGTGGTGTCTTTTTGAAACAATATCGTGAAACAGATATTATTAATATAATATCAACACCAGTACAAGATGATCAATATTTATTTGATGTGAAATTTCTACAAGTTGATAAGAATTCACCACAATTTCATACAATTTATAAATCATGTGAAAGTAGTTTATTATTAGAATTTTCAAAATTAGATTTTATCTTACATCAAGATGGTTTAATTGTTTTAATGAAATATGCAAATGATATACAAACAAAAATTACTGAATTAACAAATAATCGTAATATTGATGAAGAAGAAAGTAATCGTATAGCATCAACGGATGAACAACGGTCATTTGGACGACAATTATCTTCAATCAGTGAAACGTACAAATTGGCAAAATCTGGTAAGTGTTTTTTTTTCTCTTCTAAATACAATGAAACCTCTCTAATGTGGGCACCATGGAGTCCTCATCAAATGTCCTTTTACATTAATTCTTATGGGAATGATTGGGGACTACGTAAAGTGTCCATATTATAGAAGTGTCCTTATAAGAGAGGTGTCCATAATGTTAGGTTTCACTGTATTCATGTGAAAATTGAGTTTCTGAAGTGTCTCGTGTACTTCAAATCTCTGTTTACTTAATACAGTTGACCCTCTATATAACAATCCTCCCAAGGTACGGTCGTTATATAGAGGTTCATATCACATAATGTTAAATGATCTTGTCGTCGTCAAGGAGAGAGGAATTCGTTAAATAAAATTTCGAGGGTCCACTGTATTTGTTTATTTTATATTACAGTAAAACCTCGGTTATCCGTCACCATTTAATTAGCTACCTCCACTAATCAGTTATACTGAAAACTATCTTTTTTTTTTATATTTATATTAACCGCCCAAGCTAAGAAGAACAAAATTGGCACACATTTTGAATATGATCGGATACTTTTGCTAAACAAACGATGGGGATTCGTGTTTTTGGCTACAGTGGTGGCGTGAAAAATGATTGAATAAACTCGAACTCTTAACATTTATTACAATTTTCAATTCGTGCTGCTACTCAAAGTTCTTCTCAGTTTGGACGAGTAATATGTGTATGTTACGTTAATCATACCATAGACAATATACGAGTATGTAGATGTAGATGTAGATGTTTAGAAGAGATGGGTCTCCTCAATTAAACTTAGACTGCAGTGGTCCATTGTAAGTCCCGATTTCTCAGAGTTCCCTACAGTCCTGAGCTCTTGATAAAGCCCAGGATGGATAGCCTCCTGCGGTGCCACAGCTCAGAAAGAACAGGGCACTCACACAGGACGTGAGCCGTTGTCTCGGCGTCCTCTAAGTAGGTGAGGTGAGGTGCTTATTTAGGTGGCAGTGTCCCGTTAGGGCTCCTACCACTTTTCTTGAATCAGCTCTGTTTTATGACAGAATCTGTTTCGAGAGCCTCCTGGAAAGGCCTCCTATAAAGTTCATTGCCTGTAGTAGTTTTTGTGGGCTTCACTTGCCCACTTACTGGTTAGCGACTTTATTGTAGTAGTGGTGGCCACCCCGAGTGCCAGTTCCGGCCCAAAGAAGCCCTCTATCGATGCCCCTATAGAATTTTTTAGAATATTACCTAATCTGTCTATTGCGTTAATCATACCATAGACATTAGTGTATTGTATTGTTAATAGTGCTGACGGATTAGCAGAGTTCTACTGTACTTCGGAGTTTACAATTTTTATTAATTATTCTTTATGCACTTATTTGTTTATTCAATTAAAATTTGTCTCTAATTGAATTTTTTTGTTGTAGAAAAATCAACAAAACTAAAAAGTGCCGTTATAGAAACAATTAAATTTCGTTTGGCTGCAACTTTACAAGAATTATCCGTACAATTTGCAACTGATAAATGTCGAATTTCAACATGTGCTGTAAAAGGTTTAGAAACTGATATTATTGTAAAAACAGCTTATACTCAAGTTATAGCAAAATTACAAAATATTTGTGTTATTGATTTAAATCCCGATACTCATCATAGTATGGTTTGTATAGTTTTCTTACGTTTCCTCCAAAAGATTTATTAATTTTCTCTAAATTATTGTTGATTAGATTCTAAGTTGTGTCTCTGAAGAAGGCGCCCTTGACAGTCGTATAGTTCTTTATAATTTACCGGAAAATGAAACTGAAAAACCTGATATGTCTGTAAGTGTCAGTATGGGTGGTTTACGGATAGTTTTCCTCAATTTATTCGTCAGTCGTATGTTGGTAAGTTTGATTATTTCTTTAATTCACTCATAGAAAGATCGATTATATTGTTTTTTGAAGAATTTCCTGAATAAATTCCAAGCTGCTCAGCAGATGGTTATTGAAGCTTCTCAAGCTGCTGCACAATCAGCAAAAGATAATGTCCAACTTGCTTACGATAAAGCAACAAAAATCGTTTTAGATATACGTATTAAAGCACCGGATATATTTGTACCGATCGATTCAAAAAGTTACGATGCCTTATTTATTGATTTAGGTCAAATAATGTTATCAAATTCATTTACAAATATTGATGTAAAAAATAATGATGGTCATCCAGCTGTTATTGATAATTTAAAGATGGTTTTAAAAGATTTCAATTTAGCTCGAATCGAATTAGATAATAAATATGAAATAATAAAAGAATGTAAATTATTTGAACCGGCAACATTAAGTTTTAGTATAAAACGTAATCTATCTGTATCATGGTGTCGTAGTATACCAGCTTTAGATATCTCTGGAAAACTTGGTACTATTATGTTATTATTAAGTCAGGCTGATTATCAAATGATTATGCATGTTGTTGGTAAGAATTTAGCCGAAGTTGAACAACCCGATGAACAACCAATAAAACAAGGAATTGAATTGAAAACACAATCGATTAGTACAACTGAATCAACAATACAACAACGTTCAACAAAATTATCAACAATCGATGAAGATACAACGAAAATTTCCTTATCGGAAATTAGTCCAAAAGTTTCAACATTTCTACGTTTTTCATTTACTGTAAAAAAAGTCGGTATAACATTATATGAAGGTGGTTCGAAAAGTTTAACTGCTACAACACCAACACATGATCTAAGACGTGCCTTAGGACGTTTCTCATTAGAAGGCATTTCAATAAAAATGCGTATGTTTGATGATAAGTCAATGATAACATCAATGTTATTAGTTAATTGTACATTGGATGATTTACGTGAAGGACGTGAAGGACAATTAACACGATTAATATCACGATCACAAGACTCAGAAATTGATGATACTAGTATGGATTCATTATCATCATCAACATCAACAACAACAACAGCAACAACAGATGTACGTAGTATGATTGATATAACTGTACAGATGAAAGATAATAGTATTTTTACTGATGTTAGAGTATATAGTTTTACTGTTATTCTATCTGTTGATTATCTAATGAAATTAGCTGGATTTTTAAAACCTGATGATGATAATAAAGAAATTGAAATACCATCTGTTGGTTCGAATAAAACAAATCAAAAGATACCAATTACCATTGAACCGGAACAACAGAAATCAACAAATTTAACGTTGAATCTTAAAGTTGAAAAACCGGATATTGTTCTAGTTGAACATATGGATAATATTGATACGAAAGCAATAATTTTAAATGTAAGTTTTTCTCTATTTACAAAAAATGATAATAAATTGATGATTGTTTTATATTTTAGAGTGAAATTTTGGTAAAACTACGTATGTCCGGTGAACATCAAGTAATTAATGGTACCATTAAAGATATCCAATTATATACATGTTGTTATAATCCATTGAAAAGAAATGATACTAAATATGATATACTTCATCCAGTTACTATAAGTTTAGCTGGATCTACTCCAGAAGATAAAGGATTACATCTTGAAGTAATTTGTTAATTTTTTATTCATTTAAATTGATAATAATTTGGTTTAATGGTGTTTTTTTAGTTATTGGTAACAGATATTCGTTTATCTGTATCACCAGCTACTATTGAATTATTAAATGGAGTTTTAGCTACAGCTACACAAGGTGATGTTACAACCAAATCGATAACCGATGAATTACAAGATTATTCTGAATTATGGGATGTTAAACAATTTAAAGATAACGAATTTTGGTACTTAAAACCTGGTAAGTTTGCACTTTCTTTTTGGGGTCGGCATTGACACTCTTAACTTATTATCAGTCTTGGTGGTTCAAGCTAAAAACATAGAATCTCTGCGAGACCTTAACCCAGACTCAGATCTTCTGTAGGAGGGGGAATCTTTTATAGACCTCAGATGACCCTGTGCCATCTGTGAGTGTGGGATTCTCCCCGGGTACTACCCATTAAAACTCCTCCTCATCTCCTCTCCCTGTCCCGGGACCGCGTTAGCATTACTTCGGGACAGGTATGGACTTCCTTAGTACTCCTTTCCACCATCGAGCCAATACATTTTGATATCACAGCTTCATATCAGAGTCTTTATCACTTAAAGTTCTCCGGTTTCTGTTGCTCCCTTTCATCTTTCTCCTTACTTCTCAATATGTCTTGGAGCATCTGATCTATACATTGCCAGTTTTCGACGCATTCTAGTATTAACAATAAGTGTATAATTTTCCAAGTGGAATTTTCCAAGTGGTTGCATTTCTGACGCTTTGGATTGCTGGATTGCTCCTTTGCGCTCAGACCTTAATAAGCCCATTCTTTCGGGCTATCCGACCTTCTGCATATATTGCAGGAGCACGCTCCGTGGGGCACATGGGGCCACGATGTTGGAGGAGCACAAAACAGGAACAGAACTCATTTTCAATAGTTTACTCCTCATCTTCGCATCCTCAGCCATTTGGGCAGTCTTCTAGTCCCATTTGGTAGAGGTGTTTCTTTAGTCCACAATATCTGTTAAGAGTGGTCACCAATATTAGAGCGTTTTCGTTGTTGAAAAGGCACTGCTATTGTCAGGCTCGAAAGTCTGCAGCCAGCGGCTTCCTGCCATCGTACCTCAGTAGGACAATCTGAGCAAATTGCTTTTTTTAGAAATGACTGGGGCTGCTGAAGTGACTGTTGCAGCCTCGTTTGGAACCTTAAACTCTATTCTGCTTGACAAAACAGAAGTGGTAATTTAAGACTCACCAAGACTGGCAATCTATGTCAACCTTTGATTATTTCAGTAGAAAATTATAATCTTTTTTTTGTTTTTTGTTTTAGATGAGGCAGTAGAAGCATCAGAATTAATGAAACCAACAACAAAAAAGACCAAAGGTTCTCAAGAATTATGTATATTATCAGTACCATCAATTGTGATAACCGTAGAAGCTGGTGTTGGTAATAAAACATTACCAATGTTATTATTTGAAAGTAGTTTAAAAGGTAATGTACGTAATTGGAGTAGTCAAATGAGTGTTGATGCTAGTATGACTGTACAAATGGGTTATTATAATAGTCGTTTAGCATTATGGGAACCATTAATTGAACCAGTTGCAATCAATCATAATAATCAAACCAAATTTATACCATGGGAATTAAAAATGGAAATATCAATGAATGAACAAGAAGAAATTACAAGTCCTAGTGATAGTGATGAATTACCAACATCAATACCACCAGTTATGAGTATTGATATAATATCAGAGAATAATTTAGAATTAACCGTAAGCAAAACATGTCTGGAAGTTTTAAATAATTTAGGTAAAAGTTTTGCATCAGCTATGATGTATTCAGAAAAAATTAAAACTAATGAAACTGATGGTCCATATAAATTAGTTAATGAATTGGGTTGTTCAGTTACATTACTGATAGCAAATGGTTCATTTAAAATTGCTAATACTGATAAGAATGTTGATGTTGTTTTGGAAAATGGTACAAGTGTTCCATTACAATTAAAACAAACAAATCATGATAATACTGGTTTACATTTACAACATGTTTTAACATCAAATAATAGTTCGGATATAGAGAAATTTTTACAAGTTCGAATTGATAGTAAAAATTGTGTGTTAGATCTACCAGTTGTACGTGCTGATAAACGATATTTCCCATTGAATTATCGCGGTGAAAATAATGATAATTGGGGTGTTATATCTGATGTACGTGTAGATGAAGGTGTTATTATTATAACAATAAGGAGTTTATTGAAAGTTTTCAATCATTTCAATGTACCCATTGAAGTTTATTATATGACAGTACGTGGTAATGAATTAGAATCAATTACAACCATTGAATCGGGTGATTCAATTAATATACCATTAAATGCTGTTTATACACCAACCAATGAATTATTCTTTTCTGCTGATGGTTATTCAGTAACAACAACACCATATATATGGAAAGATTTACAAACGAATGTATTAATAACAAAGAATCTACGTTGTAAACCAAGAACATTAGAGAATGGTAATCAACATTTTATGATAAGAGCAGTTGGTGAAATGGAACAAGTCTATTATGAGAATTCATCAAGACATACAGTTTCAAGTACATGTTATAATATACATTTACGTCCACCGGTTATATTTAAAAATTGTCTTCCAATCGATATTGTTTGTTGTATTGAAGAAATGGCTGGTGAAACAACTATAGCATCTGGTGATCAATTAGTTTTACCAAATATTGATCCTGGCGAATCTGCTATTGTTATTCGAGTAAATATTCTCTTTAAAGTCTTTTTCGTTTTTCTAAAATAATTATTTGTTGTTTAGTTACCGTCTTATTTAGAAAAAGAATGGTCGTGTCGACAAGACATCGCTCAACAACCCAATGAATTCTCTGTTTGGACATTTAATAGTTACGATAGTGCTGCTAAAATGTCTCTAGATTTAGGAATGCATGTAGTTACTGAGAATGGTTCCTTAAAAATGTCACTCTATTGCCCATTTTGGATGTTGAATAAAACTGGCCTAATGCTAGTCTATCGAGTAAGTTGAATTGTTTCTATTTATTATTATTATTATTTAACTGAAAGATTAACTGATAAACACAAATTCATTTAAATCAACAATTCCCATCTTTCAGAAATCTAAAAAAACTGAAAAACATGAATCAAGCGGTAGTCCCTTAAAGGTATATTTATTGATGATTGCTGGGCTTTCTTTTATTTCTTGCATGTTAGATAATGGGCCAATTTCATAATCAACTTTAAATTAACTTTAACTTATAAAGTCATGGATGTCGTTTATCTAGGACAGTGTTTCTCAACTGGTGCTCTTTCGCGAAGACATGAAACGTAAATAATCATTAAATATGTTGATAGGATTGCAAAACAGTAGTGAAAGTTGCAAGAGGAGAAACAAATTTTTGAACCCAAAAGGGCGATTGTCTTAAGTTCCACGATAACACTTACTTACCCTAATTGTAAGTAGGAATCCAGTGCTTCTCAAACGAATTTTCCGAAAACTTCAACCCCTTTATTCTCGAAACCAGGGACGTACTCGCCCATATTACTAAAATTTTCTTGAATTTCTATAGACTATTAGGCGTTTTCCTGTCATGAGACAATTAGGAATCACAATGTATAGATAGATGTCTTTTTCATGACTTGTGTTATTTTGGCTCCACCGCACTCAGACCTCAACAGGCTATTGGGCTATTTTCTAGCTCCATCCGGTGAAGACGATTTTTCCCACAATATTTGTAGGTTCTCTCTTTTGTGATCTTTTGGGAAGGCACTGATATTGCCAGCTTCAAGAGCATGTAGTCAGGGAAGTCATGCAAGCGAGACAGCCGGTTCAAGATCATACGGTTTCCGGACACCATTCTAAGCCAGTCTGTCGACTACAATATTTCCTTCACAATCATGGTGCCACTCGACCTCAAAAGATTGAGAAACACTGATTTAGAAACATGTCCTATCTGATTTATGTATTTTATACATACAGTGGAATCTGGATTTTGTATTTGAAAGGAGGGTGGAGCCACTTGTGCTCCTTCACACTCAGGCCTCAATAGGCCCATTGTGCATCCTCCTGGGGTCGTCAGTGCCTAGTTCCTCGCAGTTGGACGAGCCTGGGGCACTGGCAGAGCACATGCTCCACAGTTTCGTTCTCTTCTTCGCATCCTCAACAGGTTAGGTGGTCTTCTAGCCCCATCCTGTGAAGGCGTTGTCTTAGTCCGCAGTGGAATTATAATGTGATTTTACAAGTTAAAGTTAATTTGCAGTTGATGAAGAGCCCATTTTATTGTTTATTTCTTTTCGTTTTCTTACTAAAAATAGAATTATTTAAAAAAGCATATTTGATACTAATTTGATTTTGTTTTGTTGTTGTCAACATAATAGAGTTCCGATGAACATACAAATGTTTTATATCATCCTGAAAATTTCAAAGGACCAATTCTATTTTCATTTAATCCGAAAAATTTCTTTGGCAAGAAAAAAGCTTCAATACGTGTAAGTAATGGTGAATGGTCGGATAAATTTTCTTTAGATGTTGCTGGTTCATCTGGTGTTGTTGTTTGTAAATCAGAAGGTTTAATCTATCAGGTAAATTTCTTCTGTAACAAAATTTAAGTTTATGATCTAATCTATTAATATTAAAATAATTGTAATTTAGATTGGAGTCCATAATCAATTAACTTATAATGGTTTAACGAAACAAATCACATTTACACCATACTATGTGATCATTAATACAGCTCCATTTGCTATTGAATGTCAAGAAAATGATCGACCAGCTGACCATTGGGTTCGTGTTGAACCGAATTCATGTTCTGCATTATGGCCACGTAGTGAACTTGAAGATAAATTATTACGATTAAGAGTTGTTGATACTGACGATATTTCAGCACCATTCTTGTATACTGAAAGTCATACAACTTTACTTAAATTGAAAAATCAAGTAATTTATATTTTATTATTTAGACGACAAAATTAATTGAAATTTTATTTGTAGTACGGTGGAATAAATGTCGATATTCAATTAACAGAAGGTGCTGTTTATATAAATTTGGCACATTATGAAACTGGAATGGCACCAGCATTGATTGTAAATCATACACGTGAAACAATGAGTTTTTGGGAAAAAGAATCAATACAAATACGTAAATTACCACCAAGACATTATATGTTATATACATGGGATAATCCATCCGGTCCACGTATATTAATGTGGGAGAATGGAGAGAAAAAAGAATTAACAAATGATTTACGTAAAGATGCTTTAGGTGAATATACAATGGATGATACTAATCAACAACAAATATTTTGGGTATCATTTCTTGATGGCATGCAACGTATTTTATTATTTACTGAAGAACAATCATTAGCTGAAAATGCACAAGCTGCAAAATTATTTGAAATCATTCAACAAGAGATTACTGTATCGATACATGGTGTTGGTTTATCATTAGTGAATAATTTAACACGACAAGAAATTATGTATATGGGTATAGCTAGTTCGGGTATCATCTGGGAACAATGTAAAATGACTGGACGACGTTTTAAACAGATGAATACTAAAGATAGTACAGTTTTGGAACGTGCTTATCAAGAATATCTTCTAAGTGTGGAACGTGGTGAATCAAATGGTCATATAGTAGTTGATCATAAAACTGAAGTTGATTTTAAATTGGGTTTAATGTCGAAACCGCATAAAAGAAAGATCCGTCGTACCTTCCAAACTGGTTTATGGTTACAAATGAAATCGAGTCCCAGTCAATTACAATTACATGGCAAGATTAATCGTTTACAAATCGATAATCAAATGCACGATTGTATATTCCCGGTGGTTCTAGCACCAGTACCACCACCAAAAAGTGTAGCAATTGATAGTGGTATTAAACCATTTGCTGAAATTAGTATTGTTCAATTACTAATTAAAAACAGTCAAATTAAACAATTTAAATATTTTAAAGTGTTAATACAAGAATTTCATGTTAAAGTTGATTTAGGTTTTATAAATGCTTTAGTTGATTGTTTACAAAATACAACACAAACCGATGAAGAAATTAAAAAACAATTTCTAGAAGATTGTGATTTGGTTAATAAACCATTATTTGAACATGTTTCAACACAATCATTACAAGAACAAAAAAGTTTCTATGATGTATTGCATTTTTCACCATTAAAAGCACATATTAGTTTTTCAATGGCTGCTGGACAATCAACCGATCAAAATGCACCGAATTTCTTAAATGTTCTATTACAAGGAATTGGTGTTACACTAACAGATTTACAAGATGTAGTCTTCAAGTAATTTACCCGATTTTTAGATTTTCGTTTCAAATAATTTTATACAATTATTTTGATTTTAGATTGGCCTATTTCGAGCGGGAATACACATTTTTGACACGAAATCAATTGATAAGTGAAGCCGTTAAACATTATGTTGGTCAAACAGTCAAACAACTGTACGTCCTAGTATTAGGCTTAGATGTCCTCGGTAATCCGTACGGTTTAGTACTTGGCATTACCAAAGGTGTTGAAGATCTATTCTACGAACCATTCCAAGTATGTATTAATTGATTATTTTAATACAAATTCTGTATTTATTGATAATTATTGTATTAGGGTGCCATTCAAGGACCTGGTGAATTTGCTGAAGGTCTAGTCTTAGGTATGCGTAGTTTATTCGGTCATACTGTCGGAGGTGCAGCTGGTGCTGTATCTCGTATTACCGGTGCTGTTGGTAAAGGTATTGCCGCTCTAACTTTCGATGATGATTATCAACGGAATCGTCGTAATCAATTGAATAAAAAACCAACAACTGTACAAGAAGGTATTGCACGTGGTGGTAAAGGTTTAGTTATGGGTGTTGTTGATGGTGTTACCGGTGTTTTTACGAAACCAATCAGTGGTGCAAAAGAGGAAGGTGTTGGTGGTTTCTTTAAAGGATTAGGTAAAGGTGCTGTAGGACTAGTGGCACGACCAACTGCTGGTGTTGTAGATTTTGCTAGTGGTTCTTTAGATGCTGTCAAACGGTAATTATTACACAAAAAGTGATTGATTTTTGTTGGTAATTATTATTTTTTTGATTGTAGAGCTGCTGAAACTAGTGAAGATACAAATAGATTACGCCATCCACGATTTTTACAAAATGACGGTCTAGTCCGTCCATATAACCGTCAAGAAGCTTTCGGTCATAAATTACTGACAGATTTAGAAAAAGGCAAATATTCAACAACTGATATCTATGCTTATCATTATATTGTTTTTGAAAATAAGGAAATTCTCTTATTAACTGATAAACGTATTGCTTATATAACACATAATGATCTATTTGGTTCATGGCAAGTTGATTGGTCATATACATGGCAAATGTTAAATCATCCAGCAACTGTTGTACCAAAAGGTGTATCAATCAGTTCACCAGATGCTAAGAAAAAGAAATTAGGACTTTTCGGTTCGAATGATAGTGGCAAGATTATTTTAATACCTGATGCACAGAAACGTGAAGAGATTTGTGCAAAAATTGAAGCATTACGTGGAACGGCTTAAAGTACAAAATAATGGCTTTTTAAAAAAAAATAATAATAATTTTCAGTTAACTACTATTTCTCACTAGTCACAAGTCTTAAAAATGTACCTCTGTATAATTAATGTTAATTGCTATTTTTATATGAATTGTTTTTCCTTTTTTTAACAAATTTGCTTCTTGGACTGAATTTATATGTTTTTAGTTCCGTTTTTCTATGCATAATCTTACGAAAAATCACGCTTTTGCACTAGAATTTTTGCTTGTGTGTACGGGAGATAATACATATATTGCTATTTTTGTCAAGATTATGGATTATTGAATAAAATAAAATAATTTACAAATTAATGGTTTATTCTAATGCGTACTGGTGTGGACCTTCTGGAAACCGAACTATGAAGCATTTGAATACTTGAATAGTTTCGAAAATTTGGGGGTAGCTCAAAAATAATGGGCAAAAGATTGTTCTAAGGGTAACTTTGGTAGCCCAGCTACCCCTGAATTCTGGATTTAAAAGGGGGGTGGAGCCACATGCTCGTCCGCACTCAGGCCTCAGGTGCTTAGAGGGGCGTCATCGACCTCGGCCATACTAGGCCAGTTCTCCCTCAGCATGGATCCACGGAGTTGGACGAGCCTGGGGCAGTGACAGAGCACGAGCTTCACAGTTTCGTCCTCTTCTTCGCATCCTCGACAGGTTGGGCTGTCTTCTAGCCCCATCCTATGAAGGTGCTTTCTTAGCCCACAGTATCCAGTGAGTGTTGCGAATAATAGTCACAGCTGTAGACAGTATTTTGCGGTCTGTTGGGACGACACTGGTATTGCCAGCCTCGAGAACACGCAACTCCAGGTCTCCTGTCATCGAGCCGCACATGAGATCTAGAGCTGGTTTCGTTTACTAGGGAATATAAGGCATCCAGTGCTAGCGAGACGGCGGGCTCGGGACCGTATGGCCTCCAGGCGCCGACCCCAGCCAACTCGTCGGCCATTATGTTCCCTTTGCACACTTGATGCCCCTTGACCCACGACAGCGTCACCGAGTTTCCCAGAGAAACCCCGCCAAGAGCCTCATGGGCCTCTAGAAGTAGTCTTGAGGTAATTATTTGAAGTTCCTATAAAAACAGGTGATCAATTCATTCGACGTGTGTACGTAAAATTATTATTTGTGAATTATTTAAAAAATAAATTTTATTTAGAAAAAATATATAAAACAAATTTAAAACTGGTATTGAGGTAGTTTGAGTAATTCACGAATGTGAGTAGTTTGTTGTAAGTTCCTATTTGACTGGTTCCTTTTGTACATTATCGGACAATCAAGAGATATACAAGAATTGCCATCTTCCATTCCAGTACAAGATTGGCAAATCTATTTGAAAATACAGTGATTCTTAAACTTAAATCATTAAATACAAATCAACACTTACCAAATTAACATCACTCCAAGTCCGTTCAAAATATTGCAATTTCTCCAACAGAATCAACACAGTTTCTTGTGGTTGTTTTAAACATTTCTCACATAAACCATTCTGTGTTTGTTGTCCACAACAAGCACAATTTGTTGTAATAAAATATTGTGAAATTGTTGTTTTCTTTGTTGGTGATATTGATGTTGGTAGAAATCGTACGTATTTTCTAGGCATCTGATTAAACCATACATTTACATCAGCTCCAATTAATTTCAAACAACGATTAATCGGTGGTATTATTACTTTAGTAATATAATAAAGGGCATTTGGTCTTAAACTGGGATCCAGCAAGAAATCTCTAGGACTACGTACTAGACGGATTAATGGTAAACCTGGTGGACCATTTGCGATAACATATGGGACACGTTCACTAGTTCGTGGTTCGTTACGTTTATCAATTGCCACCCATTTTCTACAAATCAACAAATTAATTACTGTTTTTCTCCAAAATTTGTGAATAACAACTTTGCTAGTTCTAGAGATGGAACACAAGCTCCAGGTTTGTATCCGGAAGCTCCTCGATATTCCTTAGCGAATGTCAAGTCTTGTAAACTGATCCTGCCTGATAGGATTTTATGGAACTGTTTTACAACATACTGTTTAACTAAAGTAACGTCTTTAGTTTCGAATAATAACCGTAGACATTTCTCCAACATCTACAATATTTTTTGGGTTTTTATTATAATGATGGTTGGAGAAAACAACCCGAGGGATTCTAAAGAACATCTTCGTCTCCGTCTCTGTCTTCGTCATCTCCAATATCATCTTCCCTTGATGACTTTTTCGGTGGTGGACGTCCGTACGAACTTGGCAATTCTGCTGGACGTCTTTACGGACGTGCTGGCTCCGCCCTCAAGACTATTTCTATGTCTATCCTCTATGCTTATCTACTATTGGCTGAGTTTGTCAAGTGTAAATGGGTGGGGAGAAGACGAAGAAGAAGATGAGAGTGAAGACTGCTCAAAAGAATTGTCAAAAGTCGTTGTCACGATGACGAAGACGAAGACGAAGACGGAGACGGAGACGAAGACGGAGACGAAGACGGAGACGGAGACGAAGACGAAGACGAAGACGGAGACGGAGACGGAGACGTAGACGAAGACGAAGACGTTCTTTAGAATTCCTCGGAATACTTACTTTAGAGACTGCAGGACAACCGTCTCTCCGTACAGTTTCGATACCTTTAGCATCATAAACGGGCTCTATTTGATCCGGACTTTCATACATATAGCCAACATATCGTTTTTTCGTTTGTAAAATTGACGGTTGATAGACTTTCTCCAATTTCAATTTAATCGGATCTGGATTATCATTAGTAACAGCATCGGCAATTTTCCTACCAATCTCAAAAGCTTCCAGTCGTGTTTTACCCGGTGTTGTAACAAATAATGAATCTGTATCACCATAAACAACTTTAGCACCCCATTCGGGTGTATTCTCCACCATTGTTATAGCTCTTTGTAATGTTTCTCGACCTTTACTAACAACACTATCACCTAATTCAACAGCCGGCATACGTCCACTAAAATTCGCTGCAGTATATCCATATGTAACATTTGCAATCAATTTTAAACCTAATTGACGGTTATGTAGGACTTTTTGTAGGATTTTATCGTTTTTATTTTCTTTCATTGATTTCTTGACCATTAAACGTGTATCGAGTATTTCACGTAACATTCTCGGTAGAATCCCGTCACGTATATGTGATTTAACGAAACCAACACCACATGGGGAGAAATTTAAACAATCTCGTTTCAATAATTTCTCAACTAATCTCTTGGGGATTTTGTATTGAGTTGCACCAAACTCGAATGGTGTATTTTTACCTAAATAATGGACTTTACCGATACATGTTGAGAAACAATAATTATAAGCAATTATTATTGATGGATATAAACTTTGAAAATCGAGAACAATCACTGGATCGATGTACATCTTTGATTCAGGTTCAAGAATTAATGGTAGAAATTCAGGTGCTTTCATTTGAGCCCGTTGTTGAACACTCGGTGATACCGGGATATAATTCAATGGTTTCGCTAAACGTAACATCATTGATTCCACTCGAAATTGTGAACCTCGTGATAAGACTTCATAGAATTGTATACCAAATAAACGTGCCAATTCACTAGTACGTCCAATCAAATCCAATTGTTCCATAATCTTTAACACACCTTCAACTCTTTGCACATAATAGATAACAGTCCGATGTCGGTAACGAGATGATGGATGATTCCACCAAAATGTTAAATCTTTAAAACTATATTCCGGTAAACGATGATGTAAAATATGATAAGCGATACTTTCAAATGTGTAACTTTGAAGTGCTATTTCATGGCGTAATAAACGCCAAAAATCTAACAGAATCCGTCCTGTTATTCGTACATTTTGATCATCATTCGAAATTGTTGTTTTTTCTTCAACACGTGATAATAATGGAATTAATTGAATATTTAAAATACCACCACGATCGATCAGATAACCCCATGATAACATTTCAATCTCATAACCAGTTATAATATCAGGATCAAGATCTTTATGGAATTTCACAAATTCTTTCAATAATTCCTGTTCATCATCAACTAAAACTACATTATTAATATCATTTATAACGAATTTTTGATGATTTGATGTTGAATTTACAGCAATTATTCCTGTACGATTCTGGGAATTCGGTGAATCTTCAAAGATTGAATAGAAAATTGCATTGATTTGATCATAATTTGGATCAGGTTTCAAATCACCTCTAGTTGAAATATGTAATTCAATTACAAGTACTGTTAAATATTGATAATCGTTGATGGTTCGTACATTTTGATAGTTTTCCGGTGTCATTTTAAAACCGTACGTATTATTTAATGTTACACCGGATATTACAGACATATTTCCAGAATTATTTGGTTTCCGTTTCTTACTGTCTTTACCTAAAACTGGACTTGTAGTTTCAGATTGATTGTCACATGAGTCATCTGGTGAGATTGTTAATGATAATTCTAAATCACTTTCATCGATTTTATATTGACTTGATGGTAGAAACACTTTAATTTTTTCATTTTTCTTAATTTGTAGTTTTGGTTCAGAGATTCTATTTTCTTTTGATCTAATCCATGCTTCTACCTCTAATCTAGTTAAAGGCTGTTTAAGTGGAGTTACTGAGTATGTTGTTGTTGTAGAATAGGAGAGTTTTAAATTTTTTACAGTCTCATTACTCCATTTAACACCAATGGGTAGTCTTAATCTCCTCCAGGTATCAATACCATTGAAATATGTCTTGAAATCTTCTAAATCTGCTGTTGTTTTACTAGCAATTTTCAAAACATTATAACCAACTTCAATGTTGCCGGTTACATCATTTACATTACTATAAAATGGTTTTTCATATTGTAATTGGGGTAGATTTAATGATTTCATATAATCAACAACTTGAATTCGTGTTAGTGGTTCTTGTCGCGGTTTGATCCAGATTTTCCTAGATTGTTTTTCAATTTGTTGTTCTAAATTTGAGTCGGACAGTTTCATTTCAAATAAATCTGTTTGTGGATTTGAATTTTGTGTTAATATTGTTGATGTGCCTTCTTTAGCAATGAAATTCGTTTCTAAATCGTACATTTCAGCAACTGTTAGTTTTTCTGGTTCTGGTTCTGGTTCTTGTGGTTGTGATTGTGGTGTTGGTGTTGATGGGGTCATATTGTCTGTATCATTATCATTAGAACTTGGATGACAAGAGAAATAATCTTGTAGTATTTGTTTTTTATGTGGTGATTTTTCAAAATTATCAATTTTGTAGCTTGGTTTCAATTCACAATCAATATATTCTTCAATAATTGTTGTTGACGATGCTGATGATGGTTGAGAATTATTGGGAAAATCCAATTTTCGTTTAACATTTTGTAAAACTTTTGATCTTTTTGAGTGGTTATCTTCTGAAAAAAAGGCAAAAATTGAATTAAAATTGTCGATTACTCTAAAGCGGCTTGGTATCTTGGAAAATTGGAGATAACACATGCAAGGAAACCATTTTTGATGCCAACCCAGAATGCGTTAATCCAGTGGTCTTCAAACTATGTTTCGCGCAACACTAGAGTTCTACGCAACCTCTCCAGGTTTTACGGGTCAAAGTCAAAATTCGAAAGAATTTGTTATCCACGATCAGGATCAGCCAGGATCGGACTAGCTTACCTTGGCACCAGGGGAATTTATAAGAAAAGAAGGTATCTCTTCAGCTGAAGATCAAAAACAAAAATACCTTTGAAGATTATCGGTGGCTCCTGAAACGGTATTTGGTCCCCAAAAACTCATTGGCCCCGGGGCAAATCTCCCCATATCCCACCTGTCCGGTACCGCACTGTTCACATAGCCGTTACATCGAATTAAAACTTTACGACACAATAATACAAAATACGAAGTGTTTTCTAAATGGACCACTACCCTCCACCATGCACAACCTTATCAGAGAGGTTCAGCAAAAGCGTATCATCGAAAGGGTAAGTTCTACAGCACACCGTGATTTTAGATTTTGTTTTTAAATAGTTGTGTTTTTCTTTGTTGAATTGCAGTAAGATTGGACATCGTGGGATAAGGAAAGATGGCATAATCCATGAAGCCCTCAGTAGTAAGTCTTTCTCCGTTCTACGCCTCTTATTGGTCCCGAATGAAATCTCCCCATACCCCTGTATCCAGTCCGGCACTTTCTGGACATGAGCGAGTTTTTAAGCAAGAGATCCTTAACTTGGGATCCATGGACCACTCGAACGCCCACGGATGGATTTTAAGGGGCTCGTGAACTTGATATAGGTTTAATGGAAATTCTAATCGGCTAGCAAAAATGGTTCCTTGTTAGACACTAGGACAGTAAAAAAGATAACTCATGAAGACACCAAACCGCTTCAGAAAAATTATAATCAAAATTACCAATTCCAGACGGTTTTGCTGATGATACTGATACTGGCAGTGCTTTATATTTTGAATTTTGTTTAACTGTAACTGAGCGATTTCCAGTACTTTTAACAAGATCTTCCGAAGAACTCGAATCTTCACTATCAAATGCTCCATCTATTTGCGGTACTAATGTTTTATCTAACAAATCATTATCATCACTCACATTGTTTCCACTATCATCATCATCATTAGTATCAATAATTTTAGTTGGTGTTTTCATTTCTAACGGTAAACTTAAATCTAAATCATCATTAACATCATCATCATAATTATCTTCATCTTCTTCAGGTACTACTTGTGATAAAATCGAATCTTCTTCTTTCTCAACAACTTGCTCGCCAAGTTCTTGTAATACAGCAAATAAATCTTCAGCATCACCTCTTAAAGTACTATCAAGATTGATTGATTCATTTAAATTATCATTTGATTGTGTCTCTGTTAGTGTATGTGAATCAATAAGTGATGCATCTAATAAATTATTATCTTCCGGTGTTTCAGCTGGATAAACCGATTTATTCAATTCATTCGTACTATCTATACTATCATCTTCAATAATTGCTAATCTATCTAATAAAGCATTTCGATAAAATTCATGAGATTTCGTTGGTGGCATTTGAGTTTTTTCTAATGTTAAACATGGTCCTATTTGAGAATCATCATTTTTTAAACGTCTCCGTTGTCTTTCATCCTCCCATAATGCATGTATTCCTGGATTTACAGTCAATTTACCACCAGTAATATTCAGATGATTCAATATATGTTCAGCTAATGTATCACATTCTAATTCACAATTGCTCATTTTTTGGATAGTTGATGGTAGAAATAGATTTTGATCGATATCTGGTGATCTATGAGGATCTATACGAAATCGTAAATCTTTTAGAAATATTTTACTCATTCCATGTAAATTATAATCAATCATAAATTGTAAAGTAAACTGTATATGTGATTCATGTGGCTGGTAATGTTTACCTAATACTGTATCGTTTTGTAATAAATTACTGACTTTACGAATTAAAATTGGATTATATAGGTAGATTTTAAAGAATTGGTGTTGTTTCGTATGATATCCATAGAACGGTCTGTAAAAAACACGCCTCTTAATAGAATTATTTTACATGTAATGTAATAAACTTACATTCCTGAGACTAGAGTGACTTTATATACATGTTGGGATGTTGATGAAGCTTGTCCATATGAAATATTGATAGCTTTATCAATATTTGCAGCTATTTGATACATAAATCTACTAGTATCTTCGTTTCCATCATATGGTAAATAAAAATATGGAAAAACACCATGAACATGTAGACAAATTTTTTTACCTGAAATATGTTCCATGTAGGTATTTGAATTAAATATATCTTTTGTATTAATGAATTACCATTATCCGTAGTGCCAAATATACGAATTACAGGTACTTGATGGATTGATGTTCCACGAAATTCAGAATAGAATGGATCAAGTCCACTAATTGGACTTGCCATGTAAAAATCAACAGAAATTATCCGTACAGGAAAAGGAAACATTTCAAAAACCATCAATGTTAATTTACAAAATCATTTTTTTTCAATAATAAAATAATTATATAGAACTTTAAATATAAAATCATGTTTGAATAATATTTCATTAATAAACAATAACCGCACATAACCTAACTTGTCGATTACAAAATGTAAGGTTAAGTTAAACGTCAAATTGTCAAAGTTAAGGGTTGATGCACAATCCACAACAAATACGACCGATAGAAGAGAGAACAAGTATCAATCCGGTAGTTGATCGGTATTTCCATCTCGTTCTACATCAACCCTTCTTGAAAAGCATTTGTGTCTTCACCTTAACGCATGTAGGTCTACCAATAACAACGAACTAAAATCCCAACCTAAATCAGAGCCAACATAATTTTTAGTTACAATCCAATGATCATAGATGTCAGTATAATTCTTACGATTAGCGGGAAATTTTAAATATTCATCAAATGTCGATTTTTACAATATTTATGTCGCTGTAAGAAACTTCGTCTCGAGAGTTCTCGAATTCGTATTCAAAAACAAGTGAAAGCTTGCTGTGACACATACAGATGAATTCAAACACAACTCTATATCTTTATCTTCATCTCTAAGGAGTTGCTTAGAAATTAAAATCAATTCAAACAAAATCCACATTTTTATCTTCATCTCCATCTCCTCCCCACTCATTTACAGCTGACAAACTCGGCCAATAGTCGATAAGCTCACATAGTAAGGGATAGGAATATAAACTTGCGATAGAAACAAGGATAGATACATGATTCAAATGTCCCGCTAAGCGTGCTGGGCGCAGCAAGTAACTCTTTAGAGAGTGAGGATGCTTGAATTGAAATTTCTTCATCGATATCCACAGAGAGCCAGAAGAAGATAAAGATAAAGATAAAGATATGGAGTTGTGCTTGAATTCATCTGATAATATCAGAAATGTGGTTTAAGGTAAACTTCTTTAATGCCTCACGGTGGCGTAAAATGTCTCCTCTTCACAGGTCGGTAGTACTTGTAGTTTCCTAGATATTCGCTTCCAAACATTTGTGCAAAAATAATGGTTACGCCGATAAAAATTATCATATCTTGGTCAATCCTTTATCTACAAAACTGTGAAAAACTTGTTTAAATCCATAAAGGATTGACGAAGATATGACAATTTCTATCGGCGTAACCATCAATTTTTCACAAATATTTGGAAGCGAATATCTAGGAAACTACAGGTAACTCCGGGCTGTGGTTTGGACTACTAAATTGCCCCTGACGAGATCTACAAAACTCTGAAAAGCTTGTTTAAATCCATAAAGGATTGACGAAGATATGATTATTTTTGTCGGCGTAACCATCAATTTTGCAAAAATATTTAAAAGCGAATATTTAAGAAACTACGAATACTATAGA
>JAZBHA010001161.1:0-18299 GCA_037464855.1 Iselma pallidipennis | reverse complement strand
AAGAAGAAAGTAATTTTCATGTTATTTATGAATATGCGTGTGTGTGTGTGTAGGTATATGTATTATACATGTAAATGGTTAAAACATTAAAGAAATTGCTTCGATCTCACCTGATTAGCACTATAATGATAAGCCATATCGAAAATATCACGCCAACTCGATTAATAATTACATCAGAATATATTTATTTAAACAAAAAATTGATTAATTCATGTTGAAATTATATACAATCGACACATCCATCCATCGATATCAACAATTTACCTTGGAAACGTCACATTTCCACGACAACTACCACAATTTCCCATCTATATACCTACTTAAAGTATATATTTTCCTAATCATCGTAATTATGAGACCCATGATTATAGAGGAAAATAATATTTTCTATTTTATGGGGAAAATTTCACTTAAATTTCAACAATACGTTTATTGATCAAGAGGCGGGTACCGGGTTTGTAAACGATGTATTTGTATTGGTCTAGGGGTGGGTCCTATATGATTTTATCCACTGTGTTAAAGGGATGCTGCGCCTGTTAACTGTGATACAGACAAAATAGCACCCCTTTCTTGATTCTCTCCGCTATTTTTCTCTCGCCAGTTATCAGTTGTGCCATCAAACGCATATCGAATAGTTGTCTATTGCTTTTCGAGAAGTTTTATTTTAAATATTAAAGGTAAATGGGGTAATTTAATTAAAAAGGGAAAAAAGTTAGAGGGAAACATTGATTACTGAAATTTTGGTGTTTCTTAAAATGCACGTTAACGGGATTGTTATCAACTTTTGAGCATCTGGACTATCTTTAAGGCAGTTTATACGAATCTCAATGGGACAATCGGTATATTCCACAAAATCTGTTAACAACAAAAGTTAACAACTTTATTAAAATAATGGCACGCAGAGTATCAAAATTATCAGTGTTATCGTGACTGGAAGCCGCTACCAAGCGTACTAACTTTAAATACTTTTTATAGAATGGGGCAATCGGTCTCGAATCGACTATATCTAATCATTGTTGATTCAATTAGTTCAATCAATCAATTTCCGGATAATCTCCATGTTACAATTTTTCGCCAACTTTGTCCAATTCCCGCCTCTACTACCCTTATGATAGTGGTGTGATTATAATCTAATTATGTTGTTGTTTATATGATTGATAATCGGGTGGGTGATATAATTCGGGGGTGATAAGTAAAGCCACGTGTGTGTATGTGTGTATGTATGCCTCTCTAGTATCCTATTCCCAATAGGATTTGTCGAAATAACACCCTCGGGATGAATTCTTTAACATTTCACCCTCTCATGCTACATGTTTTTTTCTCTCGAAAAACCGGAAAATCCAATCAAATAAATGTCGATTTTTAATGAAAATATTGCCAAAATCCTAATCAAATATTTATTTTGTGATTTGTTTATTATTATTAGGAAAAATTAAGGATATACAAGTTTGGTGTTGTTCATCTTCAAGTGAAGATGCCATGACGAGTACCGGCGGTGGTGAAGGCCGCGAAGTTCTTCAAATTATCACATCGTGCAATAATAACATTGCTGTAACGCATCGTAAAAGGTATATAGAGTTGTTTATGTAATTTCTTACGTTTTTCCGCCAAAAAAGAGAAAACACATTTTACGACTAGTCGATAAATATAAATATTCAAAAAATGTGAACAAGTTGTGACAGAAGCGATATTTCTTCGTGTCAAATATTTATTGTAAATCGATTTTTATTATTATTTATAGGGAAAAAAGCAACAGCAATAATAACGATATGGCTGCATTAAGTCGTGAAGAACGACGTCGACGTCGTCGTGCAACACAAAAATATCGTACAGCACATGCAACAAGAGAACGTATCCGTGTTGAAGCATTCAATGTTGCCTTTGCTGAATTACGGAAGCTATTACCAACACTACCACCTGATAAGAAATTATCAAAAATTGAAATTTTACGTTTAGCCATCTGTTATATTGCATATTTAAATCATGTACTTGATGCATAAAAAAAGCGTACCTATAGGTATAAATAATTTAATTTTGTGCCAAAGAAGTTTTGCCAAAAAATCGGAAAAATGTGATTCTTTTTATCCTGATTATTATTATTTATATTCAATTGTATTTAATAAAGATTATTTAAAAGTATTATTATTATTATTATTTTTCGGTTCCTTAGCGATTACGTATGTAAAAATATAAATCAGTAAAGCCGTATTGTCCCCGTCTGGTGTTGAATCGTTTAACGATGAAATTAAATAAATAGCTTGCTGGAACATCTGCGCTCCCAGTTTTCCCGGATCCAGGCATCCCTAGGGATTTTACGTGTTTGACTTGACTATAGGAAAGGCACAACCATAGAATTGTATGCTTTTCTATCCACATACACTTCATATATAAATACTATTCGATACAATTCTGTTTATAGGGAATTTGAAAAGCTATTATTTAACTTGTAGCCCTTGTTGTACCTACTGGTTTCGTATATTTTCTTATACTAGAAAATGAAATTAAGAAGCTTAAAGAGGAAAACTGAAAAAAGCAGAGAAAGACAAATAGGTAGATGAATGAAATGCAGCAAAAAAATGTTTAAAAACTATAATTTTTTAAAATGATAAATAACATTATCGACTCGATTTTTATCAAATCGGAAGCATCATAAAATAAATAAAGGACAATATTAACTTGTGATTATTATAGGAATGATATTATTCAGTTCTAATTCAGCTATTGAAGCATAAATTTCCGGAAAAAGATGTATCTTTTCTATAAAATTTATAAATTTGCTTCATTTCTCTTAATTGTTCCATATTGCAATTTTACTGATTTTCATTTAATTAAAAAACAATCAAAAAAAATAAAATGTTTTGCAATTGCAATAGTTTTAATTGTTGGTTTATTGAATTTATTTTTCGTCAACGTATCACTACAACATGCCATTTTAAAAACTCCTGCACAAGATTTTCTAATTTCTATTAATTGTGTTATTCGTGTTTCAATGCTTATTTTATCAACACTTAATGGATATTTTCTTAATTTAGAAAATTGGACAAAATTCTTGAAATTATTCTGTATTGATTTAAATGCAATTTTTATCAAATTTCCTTGCAAACAAATCGAGAATAAGATCAAACGACATTTGGTTGCCCGACATTTAATATTTATTATTGCTTCAATTGCACGAATAATTGTTATAATGCACCGTCAATCTACAAATATTTTATTAATAGCTAATTTGGTTGTTAATATTTCAGAACATTATATACTTCATTTAGCACTTTTTATTTATATTATTTTAATTTATCTAAATCATTTCTATATTTGTTTAAATAAATTACTTATTAATAATTGTAAAGCTCACTTAACGAATTTTTCTGAATTAATCAGAAGAAGTAGCAGAATTTATCGCAAATTGCATCAAACTATTGATTTATTTAATCAACTTTTCGGGTATATCTTATTATTATTATTCGCTAATTGTTTAATGAACATATTAAATGGACTTAATGTTTTAATTAATTATCCTCATACTATGGATAACATTTTATCAGATACTATAATGATTTATCATATATCTATGTTGATTTTTGTTGTGGTAAGTAAATAATTGATTTTATGAATTATTAATTGTAGGTATATTTTAATTTCAATTATTGTTATAGAGTTTTTCGGTAACAATTATGATGTTATGTGATACAATTCATAGAAATTCTGATATTTTAATAGATACATGCTATCAATATGATGAAAATTTACGAATCTTATCAGTGAAAGAGAAAGATGAATTATTTAATTTAATTCAATTAATTGATTTGAAACGACCACAATTTACAGCTGGTGGTTTCTTTAATATCAATAATGCAACATTATTTGCAATTTTTAGTACAGCAACCACTTATATGATTGTAATTTTACAATTCAATAATAAATAAACACTAAAATTTTGTTCCATAAACCTTTTCTCTGTTCTACTTATGGGAAATCTGAAAGGCCAGTCGTCTCTTATCTCTAGCCATGTAGCTACATGGATCCCACGGTCCGTATAAAAGCATAAATAATATTTCAAGCAAAAATTGAGACACCCTGTAGCAACAAATCTTTCACTGGCACTGCGCCATCTATAGTTAACATAAATCTATAACAGTCTCGGTTGATAATATCGATTTCTGTAAAACTGACACTGACAAGTGACAACAAATATAACCTCACTTTTTTGTAATTTCGGAACGTCTATTTTGAAAATGAATCAAGCCGAAATTTCCAAATTAGTTTCTACGTTACGTATTAAGGTAAATCCACGATTACGTAAATTGCGTAATCCAAAAGGTCCAGAGGGACGTTTAGAGAAATTACGCAAAACTGTAACGGCTTTAATAAAACATGAACGTATCGAATTGAATTTTCCACGTGCCCAAGAGTCACGAATGTATGCTGAACGAGTAATGAATAATAATAACAATAATTAATAGTTTCTTTATATGAAAAATGGTTAATTTGGTTTTAGTTATTATCAGATGCTATACGTTATGGTGATTGTCATCGGGAAACCATGGAAATGGCTGATTATTGGTTGATTGAAAAACAATTAGTACATAAATTATTTAAAGTTCTAGTACCGAGATATGTAAATTATACAACATCGTATACGAAATTGTATCATGCACCGACAATTTATCCAGAAACACACAAAAGATCTGTTCTAGAATTACGTGGTAATCCATATCCACCGTTAATATCTGATCTACATAATAATAGAAGTTTAATACATAATGTGCTATTAGATGAAGCCAAGAAAGCATATAGACAACAAAAATATATAGAAATTGCAGCAAAAATTGATGCAGTGGCTGAATCCAATTAGATATTTTTTATACGCATTAGAGCTACATATTATAATATTAAATAAATAAATAATTAATGGTAAATATTGATTTTATTTATGATAAAAATATCATATAATTCTTGGAATATAATCTAGTTATTGATTGATTATTTTTAAAACATTACATTGTCATTGAAATGACGAACGTCACTGTTTCTATAAAAAATTCATCCGCAACACAAATGGAATATTCCGTGCAATTCAAACGAAATCCACATCTTCAGCTTCTCCCCACTTATTTACAGCTAACAAACGGCCAATAGTAGATAACTTAACACAGTAAAGAACAGAGATATAAATTTGCGATAGAAAAAAAGGATAGATATATGATTTAAATGCCCTGCTCAAGCTTGGTAGGCGAAGCAAGCAAATCCTTAAAAAGTGAGGCCGCTTGAATTGCCATTTCTTTATCGATATCCGTAATAGCGCGATCTTCGATATATCGATAAGAATATCGATATGTCGATATGTCTTTTAAATGTTATCGATGCATATCTATCGATATTTTATGTTGACAACTATCGATATTTTTTTATATATTTGTAATTATTCACACGTAGCCATACAGAGTGTACAGAGGTATTTCACCTCGCAGTTAGCCATGACTTTTGAACGTAGGACCGTAGCTTGGTTCGACCGCTTGTCGGTAATGCAGATCTGACTTTAATTACCGACCGGTCAACTTGTTGGAAAATTTATTTATATAGTGTTTTTGCTTAAAAACTACGGGCTTTTACATAAATTGCGACGAAAAAGGTATTTATTTAATTTTCATTAGTTAATACTTGTATTATTTGTGACAATGGTTTTTACATTCGAACGTCAACAACTGTCAAATTTAATAAAAGCTGAAACAAGCTACGGCCCTACGTTCAAAAGTCATGGCCTACTTCGAGGTGAAATAGCGCTGTACACCCTTTATTTGGATACAAAGCATAGATCGTTGAGACTGGAAATAGTTATTTATTTTTGTCAATATCGATAAATTATCGATATATCTACACAATATCGATATGCCTAGAAATTCCGATATATCGATAATCATCGATATTGTCCAACATAGAAATATCGACACCAAAATTTCAATATCGCCCAGCCCTAATCCATAAAAAGCAAGAAGACTATGAAGATAAAGATGTGGAGTTGCGTTTGAATCGCAGGGATCATTGATAAAAAAATTGTTTAATTGGTTGCCTGAATGCCGGGCGTATTTGAGTGAAAATCTATATGCACAAGCGCATTGACCCTTATCAATATGACCAACAAATTTTGAAAATAACCCTATGGTGATATGTATTTGTGTTTGTGCGTGTGTGTGTGTTGTGGTGGTATTGTTGGGTTATGCGCGAAAGACAGAGAGACAAAGTGAATCAGCTGTTTATCAAATTGATTGGTCTTTTTTGTTTTTTTGTTCAAAAACAGGACTGTTATCCATTTGATTTCGTTATTTTTTTCTGATTAATTTGTGTATTTGTTAAATGGATGGTATTATAACCATGTACCCATTATTATTGATAAGAAGAAATGGGTGCTATTGCTTCAGTGTTACAATGGCATTGTGGTGTGTGCAGTTTAATAAATCCAACTGAACAATTGAAATGTATCAGATGTGGCCAATACAGGCAACAACAACGAATTATAGACAAAGATATAAACAATGATAATGATAATGATGATGATGATGATAATGACAATGATGATGATGATATAGTTGATGGTTTGTGCAGTTTTGGTGGCAGCGGTGCTACATTTTCAACAACAAATTGTTGTACAGTCATTAGACGATATAAATCATCTGAATATTATACGAAACTATTACAATCGAACAGGTGATTTGTTTTTTTTGTGTTCCCTCCATTAATTAGATATGACCTTTTAGGTGGAGAGAGTGAAGGATCAATAAATAAGTTTTGTCAATTCTTTTTTTAGAAATTCATTAAAAAGTAAAACAATTTTAAAAGAGAGAAACTCTTCTTCTATAGACAAACAACAACAACAACTAGAACAACAATCAGTAATACATTCCACTATAGTTCAAAGATCATCCAGTTTACCAACTCTAAATTATATTTATAATTGTTCAAGTTGTAAGATTTCATTCAAAACTTCCTTAAATTTATTAAATCGATGTGTTTTATGTGAAAATTCGAATACAATAGAAATGATGAATATTGCTCAATCACCATGTAAAAATTGTGCTTCATTAACGCCTGTTGAACAACCGATTTACAGGTAATTGAATTGATTAATTCTAATATAAATACAATATACAGGAAAAAACAATCTACTGAACTATTAAAATCTTCTAGGACTTGCGATATTTTAAATTGTGATAAACCGATATTAACATGTTCATGTCAAAGAAATAAATCAACAAATCTCATATCATTATCAAATATAAAAAGTTTCAGTTGTTCAGTAGCTGCAGCCGCAGCAGCAGCAGCAGCATCACCAACAACAACAGCAACAACATCACCATCATCATCATCAACAACACAACAACAACATTGTGATCACCACCATCACCATCGTCCATTAATTGATGGTGAATTACCATCAACAACTGTTGATATACGTACAACAGCTAGTGGTATTAAGACAGATTGTGCTAGAAATGGATGGAAGATAAAAAACAATCCAATGCCATCATTACCAACAAATTCATGGACATGTAAACGTTGTACTTTATTAAATGGACCGAATCGTGATATTTGTGAAGCATGTGAATCACCATATATCTCTGATTTTAATAGCAATTTTAATCCGGGTGTTCTTATCAAGGTAGATAATATTTTGAATTTTTTTTTTAAAATCTGTCATTATTGTACATACAGTGTGGTCTACAAAATTTATTATCAAGTGAGCATATAAAACGTATGTCGACACTTTGCTGTTAGTTGTCGATCTGTCATTTTTAATTAGGTTAATGTTAATGACGTATACTACTTGGTGGCAAGCTTCTAGGTACATAGGCGAGAGGGAGTGAGAACACTTTATAGAGATTTTGTATAAGGGCAACAGTGACAAAAACGTACAACGTGAAGGGAGGGGGCTTCTTCATTGTCCAGTGCAGGTAAACACACCAATTTTCGTCTCTGTTACACTTATACAAAATCTCTATAGAGTGTTCTCACTCCCGACCCAGCCTCTTTTCGCCTATGTACTTAGAAGCTTGCCACCAAGCAGTATGTCAAAATATTTCAATATCAACTTAAATACTCTAAAATTTGAATAGATGGCGTTACTGTAGTAAGCAGCTGAACTATGCAAAGACATACGTTTGTTATGGCACACTTTGATCATGAATTTTGTAGGTCATACTGTATATTTATTAATAATGGTGGTCTAATTCAGTATTTTTGGTTTTAGGTTGATAATTGGGCTGAAAATGAGTTACGCAATCCGAGCCTAATCAATCAGAAACCAAATTATCGTCGATCATTTTCTGAACTGCCAACAATACAACAAAACCCTCATCATCAACATCATACAACAACAACAACAACAACAACAAATCGATATAGTTTGGGTAATGACGTTTTAGAAACGACTTATTTACCAAAATCAAGTACATCAATGACTGATATACAATCATCATCATTATTACAACAACAACATTCTCCATTATTAGAACAACATTTAACAACACGCTATAGTAATTTAAATATAAATCGGAATGATATTGCAACAACAAGTGGTGCTAGTTGTTTTGTTCCAACAACAACGACAACAGCAACAACAACGTCAGCAACAACATTATATACTTATATTGGTATAAATGGACCTGATAAAGAGAAAACAACACATATTTATGAAAATCAAGGGATTGTTAATGCTCATCAATTGCCACAGCAGAAGGGTCAAATTAAATTTGATGCTGAACAACACGAAAAAATGTAAGAATCCTTTCGTTATTTAAGTTAGCGAGCGATATTTCAGGTCGAAATCAAAAGTGCATGTCGTTGATTAGGTCAATAATACCTCTTTGTCAATTGTACATACATTCTAACCTAACAACGTTAACAAATGTAAAATTTGATTATGTACGAATCAAGTTACGATACTACGTTGTCGGTCCATTGCCCACTTGAACTTGAAATTGCGTTATAGTTTTAAGAATTACTCAAAATTATTAGAACAAGCAGATATTCTACATTTTTACGATTTATGTTTTGCTTATCATTAGTAATTTTACCGGTGAAATACAGTGCGATCTATAAAATTTATGGTCAAGTGTGACGTAAGAAACGTATGTCTACACTAAATTCATAATTAATGTTAACTTAAAGCTTTTGTTGAGAATTGAGGCAGAATTTGCATTCAAATGCTGTAAAGTCTGTATAGATGGCGTTGCTGAACGATTACTCAAGCAAAGACATACGTTTGCCATGGTACACTTTGACCATTAATTTTGTGGATTACAGTGTATTTTTCTAATTAACGTGTTACGTTTCTATTATTGGATAAAAACGATTGTGTTATTTTTCAGATTACAAGCTTTAAAAAATACTAATAGTTACGTAAATTGGTCATTTGATGATAAAAGAAAATGGACATGTAGACAATGTTCATTTGCATATAATGAATTTAGTAATATAAAATGTGAAATATGTAATTGTTATAGAAATGAACCATGTACAGTAACAGTGACTGAGCCATTCAATAAACATGATCGATTACTACAAGTACCGATTGCTACATTAGATCAAGATTTAGATGATGATTTTCAATTATTACCAGCTGTAACAACACCAACAACAACTAGTACAGCAACACCAACAACAGTAACAACAACAAGTCCAAAAGATGATCAAAAATGGACATGTAAAAAATGTACATTAGTCAATAGTGGACATTCATTAATATGTGAAGCATGTTGTGGTTCAAAATTACGTTCAATATTATTAAATAATGATATGACTTTGAGAAAAGGTGAATTCTGGTCATGTCAACAATGTACATTAAAAAATCCATTAAATATAACAACATGTAAAGTATGTAAAATTGGTCGAAAACCATCCGATTCAAAATATCCATCACCCAGACATGGATCGAGTAGTAAAAAACATCATTATCAAAATAGAAATAGTAGTAATAATGGTAATAATGATAATAATATGAAAAGGATTAATGGTAAATCGAATGGTGGTGGTGGTGGTGGTGGTGGTAGTGGTAGTAATCGTATAAATTTACAAACAGATTTTGATGGGGATCATCTAACAGATTCAGCAACAATTAAATGGCAATGTATGATTTGTACATTTGAAAATACAAAAACACAATTTATCTGTGATATGTGCCAGAGAAGACGTGAAGATATTCTACCATACCAACAACAATCATCATCACAACCACAACCACCAGAAGAACCACTACGTTTAACACAAGAAGAATTAGCAAATAAACATTGGCATTATATTGTACGTTATTGTAAATTGAAGAAACAAGGCTATGTTGATGATTCCTTTCCACCATCACCAAGTAGTTTATATTATAATTTACAAGATATTAAAGATTTACATACAATTAAATGGAAACGTTTACGTGATATTGTTGTTGATGATGATAATAATACGGAATCATCACATTTACCATGGGCTGTATTTAGAAAACCACAACCATCAGATATATCACAAGGTGTATTAGGTAATTGTTGGTTATTGAGTGCCTTAGCTGTATTAGCTGAACGTGAAGATTTACTACGTTCAATATTAATAACACGTGAATTTTGTCAACAAGGTGTCTATCAAGTACGTTTATGTAAAGATGGTAATTGGACAACTGTATTGGTTGATGATTATTTTCCATGTGATAAAAAAGGACACCTACTCTATTCACAAGTAATTATTATCCTTTATAAAAAACGTAACGTATGTCGTAACTTGTGTAACTTTAAATTGTCTTGTTTTTTTTAGGCAAAACGTAAACAATTGTGGGTGCCATTAATTGAGAAAGCCGTTGCAAAAATTCATGGTTGTTATGAAGCATTAGTATCTGGACGTGCCATTGAAGGTTTAGCCACATTAACTGGTGCACCATGTGAATCAATACCATTACAACCATCATCGGCACCATCCGATGATGAATTAGATATTGATTTAATATGGGCACAATTATTATCATCCAGACAAGCATTATTTCTAATGGGTGCATCATGTGGTGGTGGTAATATGAAAGTTGATGAATTAGAATATCAGAATAAAGGTTTACGTCCACGGCATGCCTATTCATTATTAGATGTACGTGATATGAATGGTTATCGTTTATTGAAATTACGTAATCCATGGGGACATTTTGTATGGAAAGGTGATTGGTCATATAATTCAGATAAATGGACACAAGAATTAGAACAGGAATTAATGCCAGATGGACCACAAAATGATGGGACATTTTGGATATCATTTAAAGATGTATTGAAATATTTCGATTGTATTGATATATGTAAAGCTAGATTAGGTTGGAATGATATACGTTTAACTGGCATTTTACCACCATTATCATCACAAAAACATCTATCATGTATATTATTAACAATTCTAGAACCGACAGAAGTTGATTTTACATTATTTCAAGTAATTATCATAAATAATAATCAGTTGGATTCAAACGCAACTCTACATCTTTATCGTCTTCTCATTCTTTATGGATATCCATAAGAAAATTTCAATTCAAGCGTCCTCACTCTTTAAGCAACTCCTTAGAGATGAAGAGTTGCGTTTGAATACAACTGAATAATTATTATCATTTATTTATTTGGATGAATCTTAAATTATAGGAAGGTCAACGAAAATCCGAAAAATCACATCGTTCTCAATTAGATTTATGTGTTGTTTTATTTAAAGCACGTAATGGTTCAACAATTGGTAATTTAGTTGAACATAGTAAACGACAAGTACGTGGTTTTGTTGGTTGTAATAAAATGCTGGAAGCTGGTGAATATGTTGTTGTACCATTAGCTTTCAATCATTGGCATACAGGCTTAGAGGATATGGCCGCCTATCCAAGGTTTCATTATTATTATTATTATTATTATTATCATTATTAGAATAATTAACCAAAAAAAAAGTCAATCTATGATTCATGAGAGCATATTACCTAGATTTATATTGTGGCGCCATCTACGTTTCTCCACGTGGCGCCATCTACGTTTCTCCACTAGATGAGTCATCATGGCATAATGGATTGATTTTTTTGTAGCAATATTTGGTAGGATTCTGTAACCAGTCAACGTCAACGAGGACGATGACGATGATTTTATTACAGAATCCGGAAGATTATCATTATTGATAATATATTGTTGTATTTTTTTCCAGATATGTTTTAGCAATTCATAGTTCAAAGAAATTATTAGCTGAACAATTAACACCACCCGATTATATATTAGCTGATGCTATAATATCATTAACATTGGCACGTGGTCAACGTCATGAAGGACGTGAAGGCATGACAGCATATTATTTAACAAAAGGTTGGGCTGGTCTAGTTGTAATGGTTGAGAATCGTCATGAAAATAAATGGATCCATGTAAAATGTGATTGTCAAGAAAGTTATAATGTTGTATCAACACGTGGTACATTAAAAACAGTTGATAGTGTACCACCATTAACACGACAAGTTATTATTGTTTTAACACAATTAGAAGGTAGTGGTGGTTTTTCTATAGCACATCGTTTAACACATCGTTTAGCTAATTCGCAAGGTTTATATGATTGGGGTCCACCAGGTACATGTCATAATCCTGAATTAGATTATCAGACGTGTGGTTTACATACACCACGATTGTTTTAATTTTTTTGCCCATCAAACAACAACAACAACAAAGATAAGAAACACATCTAATATGCTATGAATTCATTAACGATATCATAGCATATTAGAGTTAAACATTAGAAATACTGATATTTATTGAAATTTATGGTAAAATGGTGTTCGGTTTTCTTACAACAAATAGAACATAAATGTAAAAGTTAACATAGTTCTATTATATTATTATGTTAACTGTTTTTGGTGTTTCAACTTTATTATCATCATTATTATTATTATTATTATTATTATTATTATTATACATATATAGATACAATTCAAGTTAGACAAAGACAAAAATGTTTGCTTATTATTAGATTGTATTTGAGTGTATGAGTGTGTGTGGTGCGTGTGTGTGAATTCATAAATTGTTAAGAATTAAAATAAGCTTTCAAAAAATAAGAATAAATAAATTTCAAATTAAAATTACTGTCTATTTTTTATTAAAATACAGAGTTTTTGCAGTTCATACGTTAATGCCAAGTCCGGTTAGAATGTTCTTTTTCTGACAATAAGAAGGCACTTGCGGACTCGTTTCTGTAGGCTGCAATTTGCAGCCCGTTCATTTTTAGCGTCCATAAATTCTGTTACGGTGAATAGTTTATAATTATAATGAACTGAACATCTTGTTTCCGAGAAGTCCATTATAAGTGGGCTGCATTTTATGTGCTAAGGATCCTCTTCTTGGCAAGTCCCCCCAGATTGACAACCAGGGCCGGGACGATCAATTGTGGCGCCTGAGGCAAGTCTCAAAAACGGCGCCTGGGGAAAGTCTCAGAAACTGCGCCTGAGGCAAGTCCCAAAAACGGCGCCTTTTAAAACTTTGTATCTTTAGCATGTCTCAAAAAAGACGTTTTTTTTTTGATATAGGATATCTCATTTGGGCGCCTATTCCAATTCGGCGCCTGAGGCGGCCGCATCGTCGCCTCACCTATGGGCCCGGCCCTGTTGACAACCAAGTAGAGCCAGGCGATTTCAGTAAGGGTTTTGCGGCAACCTAATGTAAGTGCACGAATTTAATACACAAAGTGCGCAGCCACACATTTTAGAGGGAACACTGCTTTGAATAAACTTAGTTTAAAATGATAAAAATACTAACATTAAGTTAAATCGTACAACTTTTCTAATAAAAGCTTCTTTTATTATGACTTGGATACTAAGTTCTGGATGATCATTGGTTCTGGAAAATCCATCGAGCACACAACTTTCTGACCCCCAAGATAGATAGATAGATAGATATTTAAAGCGGGGCTGGGTTTCCCCAATTATACTTAAACTCTAGTGGTCCATTGTAAGCCCCGATTTTTCAGAGTTCCCTACAGTCCTGAGCCTCTGATAAAGCCCAGAATTTCTTCAGTGGATAGCCTCTGTACCTCCTGAGGTTCGATGAACGGCAACCCGAACCAGTGGTGCCTCAGCTCAGAAAGAGCAGAGGTCTGACCCCCAAACGATCATGTAATATCCAATATCCTTATAGCCTAGACATACATGGAAGTTAACGATCATTCGTTTTACGGTGGTATAGAGTGGAACTGTATCAGTGGAACATTGTTCTAGCGTTAACAAGTTCTCAAACTGATTTTATAGGCTTAGACAGTTTGACTTCTGAGCGGCTCAATTTAGTGTGGGATTGGACAGAAGGATATGGGGAGATTTGTCCCGAGCCCAATGAGTTCCGGAGAACCAAACAGAGTTTCAGGGACCACCGATATAATCTTTTAAGGTATTCTTTTTTTTAAATAATGCTGTTACACAGCGTAAACTTAGCACCCCTGCAATGGATTGTTGAGATAGTAACAATAAGACAAAATGCACTAAAGAGTCCCAACGAAGCACTTTTCTTGTGCGTATATGGTGGTGAAGAGGTGTTTGGCTTGTTGGACGTTACCGTATCTATCGAGGCTCTAATTTCAAATTCGTCACGTTGCTTATTTTATCCAATTAAATGCAGTTTTATAGCAAAAAAGCGGTTCTTAGACTTTATATGAATTCGCGCTCGCCTTTCGGCATTTTGTCGGATGCCTACTATACTTTTTCTGAAATATCGCTCATGAACCTCTGACTAAAAACTCTCGGAACCACAGAGATCTGCGAACCACAGTTTAGGAACCACTGATTTGGAATGCTAGCTTTCTCACCTGAAAGAATAAAAACTTTCGCGTGTTATCGGAAATGCTACATTCCGCTCAATAGATCATAAAGAACTAGATTTTCAGCAATTTATTTCTCTAAATATGTGCTTTGCAGTGATTATAATAAATAGCTTGAAATAATACTTATAAACCTTAAGTACAGACCAAAAAAATATATTGATTGGAAATAGAATTTCAGCTCTTTTTGTTAGACGTTACTTACAATAAAACGATTTGTCGTAGAGACTATTTAAACAACCATAATTGGTAGCAGTGCCAATTCTACTTGCTTATATTTTGTAAAAATGCAAAAAACGTGTATGTAGTTTTGAAAATCTACAAGAAAATACAAATTAAACGAACATACGTTACATAAAAGTAGACCAAAACCTGTGTAGAAGTTTCCATAGTTACAAGAATGAATTTTCCTGCTGTAACTGAAATTTCAGCTTGTATCATTTGCATCATTATAATCAACTGTTTACGTACAGATAAATCTGTACAATCATACCAATTTGAATTATAAATAGCAAATAGCGTTTTGTTTGCCTACATTTTTCGTACACAAAAAAAATTACACTTTTATAATAAAATAATAACAAAAAAAAAAAAATGGAAATTATTACCTCTTGTGAGAGTTGAGATGCTGGCCAACAGTGCATTATTATTATCATAGACACAGAAACTAGTATAGTTAGTATATTTCTAATTGAATTCAAACTCATCGGTCTAAAATAGAAAACAATTCATAATAATAATGTTAGAAAATTATACCTACAAACACATCTATAATATAATTACTGTTTTGCGATTTGTAGAAGTTTTGCAAGCATCGCCATTATTAGAATCAATAATTCAGTTAAAACGTTCAGTTGGTTAAAATTATTGAAATTGTTCAAAAAACTTAAGAGGAAATTATGATGTTCAACACATGATTTGATATGTGAAAGACAATTTGAATCGTACTGTGTTAATTGTAGTCGATCATTGAGCATTGAAAATTGCAATTTCAGTAGACTTATCAATGTAAACGTGAAAACATTAAAACTGATCTGTATAGTTAAACATAAGAGCAAAGTTAAAGAGTTGTAAATATAAAATAATACAAGTGGTAGAAATTTCGGTATGTAACAGACTATTGCTGCATCGTCTGTAATTAAGGGACGTACAAGAAAAAAAAATCCACCCAAAGCAGACAATTGGCCAAATGTTTTGATAATTTTTATATAAAATCGAAGTTCCTGTCTATATTCTCTTTCATCAATCTTAGAAATTTCATGTTCGCACAACCAAAACTTTTCAACAGCCATCATCAGAGCTTTAGCTTGTCTTTTTGAAAATCAACACTAATAACTTAACAGTTGGCTGAAAAATAATAAATACAGTGGTCGCCGTCTATTATAATCACGGATAGTGTTATCAATCGCACATTGTTATCAAAATGAGCCGGTCCCAAAATTTTCTATATGAAATTAGATGAGAATAATCTGCCTATAATAATCAAACTTCGGCTATTAGTATCGATTTTGGAGGCAAAAAATTTGAATTTTTATCAAATTCATATCAAATGATCGTTTTTTTCAAAACTTACTTTTAACCGAAGCATACTTTTTATTGTTTACATGAGTGCCTGACAATAATTCTTACAAAATATGTGACTAGATCCATTTCCTGAAGCATAACCTTTATCTTTGCAAAACATTCTGTCGCAGTAAGAGGGATAAACATGTATAATACATCAGTATGTATTCGGCTGCGATTTTGTGATATGTTGAGTTAGTGTATCAATTGGGTTCTTAGGCAACACATGTTACAGTTAGGACGACTGTATAAAGTGCTTTATAGTTGTTTGTAATGAATTAGGTTCAATAATCACAATTTTTTTATCACCCGTCTAATGTTATCAGTCGGCTATTGTTATCGAAAAGGGTAGGTCCCAATGTGATTATAATAGACGGCGACCACTGTACTTTATTACCAAACTTTACTGAAATGTTTCGTAGTTTTATTACAAAAAATGTCGACACTGTACTTTCCAATGTTTGGGAGAATGAAGAAAAGTCAACATTATCAAATAAAATGTGTAGAATTATCAAATAAATCGTTACACCGATCATGATAACAATAGTAACAAGTTTTAAATTATTATACTTTTTTGATGGATTTAAACCAAGAATTTCTAATGGAAACAAGCTTAGATTTAATATATTTCTGTATTCAGTCATCTTCTACCACAGTAGTCGATTTCTCAACAACTACTAATCCGATATCTCTAATATATCTACAGTTTATACATATAGTCGATTAATTTATAATAAAGGTAGCTATAGAGAGGATAAACCTATTATTATCAATTTCATTGGAAAAATTCAATTTCCGTGTACAAACGCTCAAACTTTGAATATTTAAAAATTTAATTACAAGAAGCGATTGTTGATACTTTATTCACTTTTATTATTTCGTTTTTTGGTAGGTGGAGTTTATATTTCCACTTTCTTCTTTTTTCTTTTTTACTTGTTATAATTAAGTAGGTATATTGAATAGTCATTAAAACGTCGTTTAAAATTCTGTTTGGCTAGTTGCCACTTGCAAGCCTATCGTCTCATTATTCTCTCAATGTTCTATACATTGAATATACCAACATGTGCACCAAATATATCATTAGCTGTTGGTCCATTTGAAATCTATGTTGATCCATATATGCATGAAGTAACACATTTCTGTTTACCAAATCTATTACCATTATTACGTGTAACAACTAGATATATGCATGAAGCATTCGAATATTATGAAGAAATGTTATCAAATCGTTATCCATATTCGTGTTATAAACAAGTATTTGCTGATGAAACCCATGAAGATTATCGTTCATATGCAACAATGAGTATATTGAGTAATAATTTATTACATTCAGCTGTTATTTTTGATCAAGTTTATGCAACCCGAACAATAATGGCACAAGCTATATTGCTGAACAATTTTTCGGTTGTTTTATATCAATGCAGAATTGGTCGGATATGTGGTTGAATAAAGGTATCAGTCAATATCTTTGTGATTTGTATTGTAAGAAGAGTTTTGGTAATAATGAGTATCGTCATTGAGTACAAGAATTATTATATGATGTGGTTAAATACGAGGAACAATTCGGTGATATAATATTGGATCCAAGTCAACCACCAGCTCCACTACCAGTTGGTGCCAATACCCAACAGACCACTACAAAACCAAATGATGAGAAATTCTATTTTTCAATCAAGAATTTACATACAATGTCACCGATGTATATAACAGCATTACATAAGAAAGCTTTTTTAGTTATGAGAATATTAGAACATCGTATTGGACAAGAATTATTATTACAAGTATTCAATAAACAATTATCATTGGGTACAAATGCTGCACAACAGAAAATTGGCAGTGATCTATGGGGACATATGTTGATTAGTACGAATGTTTTTACAAAAGCCATTTTTACAGTAACTGGTAAAGAT
>JAZBHA010001160.1:0-28347 GCA_037464855.1 Iselma pallidipennis | reverse complement strand
AATTACAATCAACAAGTATCTTATATTCCTTAAAAAGTGAGACAAAAGAGAAAAAAAGTGATGTCCTGAGTGGGAATCGAACGCAGACTTGAAAAATTGCAATCGTCTAAAAACAGTCGCCTTTGCCACTAGACCACGAGCTAGTTGAATAACTGTTCGCGTTAATTGATCTAATAGTTACCACTACCATTTATACCAAATTTGCCTAAATAAAGTTGAAATTTGATAATTTATCCTTTATGTACATGTCAAATACTACCTATGTGCCGATTTTCAAGGCTCTACAGTGCCGGGAACTATGCTTAAATATTGATGATCAGTGAGTGAGTGAGTGAGTGAATGAATCGCGTCAACCATGTTTTTTGAAGCGACGTATTTCCCTAACGCTTAACTTAAAGACTTCAAAATCGCTAACATGGTTGTTAGGGTTGGTCTTGTGTTGATTTTTTACAATTCTATTATTGTCCTAATTGTTCTAAGCAGAGTTACAGTGATGTCCAAAATGCCCTGAATATATTCCTGTAAATTAGTCGAGAGTGGACTGGGCTTGGCCGGTCCACTCCGTGGACTAAGATGTTGGAATCAGTGTTTCTTGAAGAAAGTTTTCCACAGGATGTTCTATTTCCATTCTTGATGGATTTGAAAACTGGGTTGAAAAGTTCCAGTTGGTTCGTGGAAAAAAATTTTATTGTAAAACTTTGAAAATTGTTATGTATACGAGTGATGTGTATGTGGTTGTGATTTTTCAACAATAATTAGTTGGTAACATTGTTCAGCAAGCAATTCGATTCGGTTAGACGGCACATTTGACCCGTCATCAATTTTTCCCCAATCAAAAGGGTCTATTACGTTGAAAACTGTCCCTCAATTTCCCCCCTTCAACCAATTTTACCACCCCATATACCTACATATATGTATAGTAACTCCATCCTAAAATATCGGAATCATTATGCCCCAAACATTGCGGGGATTAACTATCAAGTCTTAACAGTGATCATTTCATCTCACTTCAACATCATCCCAGTTCAAATCCTCCACCCTTTTCCCACTACCACTACCACTACCACCACCACGACTGCCGCCACCGCTGCTGCCACCATCTATACCTCTTCTCCTCCATCCACTACCACGATCATCATCCCCCAGTCTCTCCACCGCTACGAAATAACGAACTGGACATTACGAATCTAATTACAATCTTTGCTCATGCGTGGCCGAACCAACGTAGATAGGGTTTAACTCATGGGGGATACCCGCCGCCGCCACCGCCGCCAACGGTAGGGGTAAGTTGACGATATGCGCTGGCTGAGACTCGAACTGTTTTGTGTGTGCTGTTGTAGTAAGCGCCAGTAGCTAACTCGACCTCGGTTAGTGTATGTACTGTTTTAAAACTAACATCAATTTAAACAGATTGAGAGACAGAGAGAGAGAGTTTACGTTTAACGTGTTCATGTTGAGTTTAATGCGAATTTTCGGAAATTTCTAAAATTTACCGGAACACATGGTGTTTGATCGACAACAACGCGCACGCCAAAACATTACCGCCCCCGGTACGGAAGAGTGAAGAGTGTCCTATACACGTGCATTTGTGACTATATTTCGTAACTGTTTCATTTAAAACAATAACAAAACAATATTAACAGAAAAATTGAAGAAGGACAATGGTCCTGGTGGCATCCTAGAATTACAAGAGATTTACAACTAACCAAAACGGATCACCAACAGGATCGCACCTGCTACATCTCCAGTTTTGCAACTTCTGGTAGGTCCATTAAAATGAAGACAATACAAACCCACAACTTCTACAAGAATCTAACAGGAATTTTTCATAATCATTAATTAATTCTAGTTAATTCTGATAATTCTTATAAATTTTCTAAATTATTCAAATTGGAATTTTGCAATTCTATGAATCTTCAAGGTAGTTGTTTGCAGAAAATTAAAAAAATTATACCAAATAAATTGGTCAAAGTGGATTCAATTAGATAATTGCCGATAGATCTCCTAGATATGTCCGGGATTTTAACTGACATATTGAAAGATAGATGTAATCGCCTTATAACCTAGTCAGGAATTAATTCTTAATTAAATGAAAAGCAATATCTTTCTATAGATATAGTTATTATATGTAAATATACAACAATAGGTGATATATTAATATTTTCTTATGTTAATCATAAAAAAAGCCCGGAAGAATTTTCATAATGAATCACAGCACTCATTTAAAATTTATGATTGTCCAGTAAAGTCTCTCATTTTTTTTTTTAATAAATTATGAATCATGCGAAATATCAGAGAAATTAACATACCCAACTACGTGTAATGCTGGTATAATTAAATATCGGTATGGGTGTGTTTTGTTCGCATTTAATTTATATTAAGTATTATAACTTTCTTTCTCTCTTTCTTCACGGTTTAGTGTGTATTTTATTTTCTATTATTATAAAAATTTTCGATAGATTGGAGGAATCAAAAAAAAAAAAAATCAATTCGTGATTCAAATAATAATTACAAGACCGATATCTGGTGTCTTAACAGAAAATCGACTTTGTTGTTGTTATTTAATTAATATTAACGGAGGTTTTTTTTTTCGGCAATTACGGATTTCGCTTGGTAATGAATTTATAATTACGAAAGTAACCTTTTTTAGACGTCGAGATCATATCGCCAACTAATAATTATATTGTTGTTGTGTAGATTAATTCAGAACGTTATTAAAGTATATGGATTAGAGTGAGGGGTTTTTATATTTTGGTGAGTCAGGATTTCAATTGGATTTGGTAATTAAAAAAAAAATAATAATAATAAGACGTATATCCGTTTATTATTTATGTTTTAATATGAATAGCCAATTTGAAAATACATACTTAAGTAATGTTACTTAATCGTAGAAAGAATTCCCGGATAAATTATGTATTAGGTGTGTATTGTCATTACTGCCTACACGCGTTTTCTTCATAGTTAATAATAGCTCCTAAATTATTAATTGCAGCTGTATAATTATAACGTACCTACTAGTACAGATCAATATTAGTGCAATTTACAAAATCCTGCTATCTCTGGTTGTACGTTTCCCAATTATCACAGTTACGAAACCGGCTTTCTGTAATTATTCTTTGCAATTAATTACCAAACACGGGTGGGGCACGGGGGGACAGAGGGGCAAGAAGATTAATTGATAATTATTACACAATAATTCACCGTTACGACGTTGTTCCAACCCTCTTTTTCTGCTGTTGTTTCCTATCTTAAAAATTAATTTTTGTAGTCATTGTCGTCGACGTCGTTTAGGACGACGACCACGACCACAACGACGACAGCAAATAAAAATTAAACAAAAAAAGAGAAGACTAGAAACATATCCCGTTTATGTGTGTATGTGTATGTATCAGCTGGATAACGTTATTCCCTAACCTAGGAACACGTGATGGAGCGTGTCGCACGTGCTCGGATAGGACGCGACTCTCACTTTCAGCGAATCATAGGAGGAGGCTCGAAAGGCGTCGCGGCGCCAAGGTCGTCTGTACAGACGACGCATCTCCCACACGGCCAATCAACAAACATTGAATATTTATTAAATTGAGCAAAAAACGACGAAATTTTCGGTGATAGACATTACCCTAATCAATCAATCAACAAACGTTTTTTCAGTAGTATTTCAGACTAATTATTATTAGATAACTTATTATGAATAGAACTGAAATGGAACCTTGGAGGAAATCCATGGAACATTAAGAGAGATGAGTCTGGGTATTGGTGTTTTATTCCTTTTTACTGGGTCAAAGCGCACACTCCGAATATATCTCGCAACTTTATTTTACACGACTTTTATTTCAAAAGTTTTCTGAAACTTTTGCATTCCTCCTGCTTGAATGCGGGCAATAGAATCGGCGCCCGGTTTTCTCTTAACTGTCAGTAACGTTGATTACGGATCTGAATTGTTCCAAACATACACAATATCCTTATTTTCGCCTCTTTGTCAATTAAAACGATTTGTATTTTTGTTCCCTTTTTTTTTGTAAAAAAGAAAAACTGTCCCCCGTATAGACGTATAGTTAGTATTACTGGCTGGTTTATTTTATATTTATAACTCAACTAAAGTCATTTATCGATCAGGAAATCTTTAGATCTGTCCAATATTTTTTGCAATTTTATGACCTGACTGGTTGTCGCTTGGTCATTATTGGTGATGGAAATGGCTTCATTTAAATTAAACGAATTCGAAGCTTCATAACTGAAAGTTTTATTGCGTACACATGTATCATACAAGTCATACTTATATAAAAGATTGCCAATTAAACAGTTTTCGACTTATTTAAGCTGCAAAAAAGAAGATCGATTGAGTTCTAGCAATTTATGAGGATCAGACGCTAAATTTTATGTTTAAATGAGAATGATCCTAGTAGGAAACTGAAAAGTATGAGAAATTTACTAAAAATTGATCCTGCCTTGCAATTTGTGTCTAACAGACTCCGAAATATGCCAAATATTTGTGGAATATTTGACAATTTGGGCAGTTGGACAAAATGGCCAATTATCACTGCAATTTGAGAACTATACAACTGTATTACCTAAAGTTTGGCATTCTAATAAAATCGAGAGAATTTTATTGTTTTTCGTACACTAATTGGAATGGAATATATTGAAAAGGTCGCAAATCTGAAAGACAAACAATAAAGTAAACATTACTTGTTACTTTTTTGTATGTGAAAGACCTGTGACTCCACAAAAAAAAAAAACAACAATCTCAATATTCTGTTTAATAATTCCGTTGATATCTTTATTGTGGCCATTATTCCGGATCCATCATCTCTGTCCAGTTGTTGAGTTCACCTTTAATCATAATGGTAAAAATTTCATACAATCAGTAACGAGTTTACGATAGAACCGTCTAATTTAAACACCAATTACTGGTATCGAATTGATGTTCAAAGACCAGATGCCGATTTTAATGGTTCCTAAACTGGCGTATGTGTATGTTTTATTATCCGACTATGTTTTAATCAAAATAATTTCAATCGAAAATTCGAAAAATCTCGACGTATACGTACAGAAATGCAAAAGATCACATGTATGTTGTTAAAACAACTATTAAAACACATATACTTACAATCTAATGATAGATTCATATGTTTAAACGTAATAGAACAAATGGAAATAGAACAAACTCTTGTCGATTTATTAAACAGGATGTATACGAGTGTATATTATAACTAACAGTAATTGAAAGTGCTTTGTCTCAGTTGCTATAATTATAAATTGAACTACACCCAAGCAATTAATGTACAAACATAACATACGACCTATGTCAATCAGTTATGCGACATAAATTCGACTGGTTTGTATATAATTTTATCTTACATTATTATCAATATTATGCATATGCACTCAACTTTGATTGATATTCAATTATCAACCCTCAAAGATGGAATCCTTTAAATAGATTAACTAAAAAAAACTATAAGATAGTAAAGTGATTAAAATGGAATTTAGATGACAAAAAATTGATATGTATATATTACAGGACTTGTCGAGTAGGTTTCACGTAGACCGACCCCTATTAAACTGTATTTATGTAATGTTGAGACGATTTGCTGTTAACAACCAAGAAAATTGTTCAGGATTTTTACCGAATCTCGTTAAGACTTTAACTAATCACTTAATTATCACAACTATAATTTGAATGAGTTTCCAACGACAATTCTCAGGTATTTATAATACTGTCTAAGTATTTTAGCCGGATCTGTTTAAATACGAACAACAAGAAGAATGGAGGATTCATTTAAGTATCCTTTAATTTCTGTTTTTTTTTGTAATTATCTTATTTTATCTATTATTTTCAGGTTGATTTTTTCTTAGAAAACACGGTCGTGTCTTATAAATATATTTCTTTTAATTTATTTCAAAGTCAGTGACTGTAAAAATTTTAATAAAAAATACAACTATTTATTGTATACACGAGATAAACAAGTCATTAAATTATAATAATTTAATAATTTAAAATAGTAAGTAAACGTTTATTCCTGTTTTTATATCATAATTATAATTAGTTGAATTTTCAAATTGTACCTACAGTATGGTTAAAAAAAGTGCCTAATACTTTTACGAACATTTTAAATGAAACTTGTTCACTAATTAGTTTCAATGACTTCTATATGAAATTATAGAGACCCTTTAATTATCGTCTATGTACAGACAACCCCGACCGATTAATCTAAACACACATCTGTATAATACAGGCATATTCACAATTCCCAATTCATAATTTCTTTATTATTCGTAGTTCTAACTAGACGGTTGGCTGGTAATAGGGACGCGTGCCCTTCTGTTCTAGTTGTTCGATTCAGTTCAAGTATAGACCGATGCGTGACCCTTAACAATAGTGTCGAGATTTGGCGAATGAGCTTTTAAATAAGTACCTACCCTAGGGTTCTTTTATGAAACTTACAACACCCTTATTCTTACATAATTGATCCAGACCAATGCTTCTGTAAATTAAATAGACGTATAGTACTTGAATTTCTCAATCTTATCATCAAAAATTCACTTATACCATTGTTATTGTAGATTGAATTTTTGTGGAAATTCAAACATATGGATGTATAAGTTTCTATGATTTTCTCTTCTTGCAATAACATTTAAGATTTTATGGCTGTATCGATAAATCACTAAAGAACGTGTTTTATTAATATGCACCGGTGGGTGGGGTCATGCTAATGCAATTAAGAACAAACTGCAACTACACACAACATTGGACTGTTAGGTTACTGACCGGCACACATATGTATGTATATAAACTTTAACTTTGTTTAATATTGATGGTACATTTGTTTTATTTAAATTTAAAATTAAAACATATTTATTATGTAGATTCTAATACAGTTTTCCATTATTTTCACATAAAAGTGCTTAAATCTCTTTTACTTACTAATTTAAATAAGCTTGAACTTGTCTTGTAGTAATTTAGAAAAGTTTTGTAATTCATCTTAATAATCGTGTAATCTTTGTAAACATGAAAAAAAAATGTAATTGATGCTTGAAGTCGCTTTTTTTTACACATTTACAATCATTATTTTGATATTATGACACATTAGCGAGTCTAATACCTACCACTTTATATGAACAAAGAATATAAGTAACTTTCGTGCTTTAAAGTGAATAGGTTTTAGCTAGATTTGGAAAAATATGGATTTTGTTAAAATTGAATTAAATTTCCTTCATTTTCGCTCGTTTGCCATCTCAAGTTATGCCTGTAGGTTGAATATGTTTCAGTTGGTTCCATTCTCAGCAATGATTTCTTTCTCTGTATAGCTTTTCCTCTTAGCGTTAGTATAAGTATAGGCAAAGGGAGAATATCTATGGGTACGTCCAGCGGCGCTAAGCGCTCATAATGGTTGTCAACAGTTTAGAATATCCGTTCACTGAACGCGAGTGCTACTACACTGGCGCTGCTTCGCAACGATTGACAACTATACTAGGTGTACCTACAACCGTTGTAAGCGCTTAGCCTTGCTGGACGTACCTACCCTTTGTTTCAGGTTTGGATCTAAAGCGGACTAGTCACGTTCAATCATTTTGTACAATAATATTCGTTGCTTAATAATTTTGATTTGTTAATCGCTGAATCATTGCAAAAATGTTTGTAAAAGACTATGAGGAACTTTGAGCGGGAGTAGCAATGGACTTGTAATAAAAGTGAAGTTTCTCGCCCTCAGGAGTTAAGGATGATAGTGATGCGTCCCTACTCTAAACCCCTATTAAGACATTGTTTACGCCTGTACCCTAAAACACGAATCCTTCCATTTGTCTCATGAACGTATTCGATCATATTCAAAATATGTGCCGACTTGACCCGTCTCAGTTTGGACGGTTAGCCGGTATTTTTGATTTTGGATTGAACGACTCCTTAGGATAGAACATCGCCGATTTTAGAACTTTGATTATTGAATTGATACGTTTTTCATATAGACAACCTTTACACTATTGTTGATTTTATTTCAATTCATATTTAAAACTAGTTTTGAAATAGTTAATCTCTATTAACATTGAACTCAATATTTGATTTCACCTATTTCTGTAATGTAACTGGAATAGAATACATTCAAAGTCAATAAATTAGTGTTTGTTCTCTATAGAATATTTATCAATATTAATATTCGATTTTGGATGTATTGAAGACATTAATCATGAAATGATTTCATATTTCAATTCATCACCATCAAAAAAAAAATAAAGAAGCAAGGATAAATAAAAAAATATAGATTAATTAGCAGTATTGTAATAAAAGGCAAAGATTTCAAAATTCTATAGATACTTTGTTATATTATTAGAAATGTTTTACAGATAAAATAATTAATGTAAAATATAACCAGATGGTATTATTAAAATTTTGTATCGTTCATATTAATATATTCATCGATATAATAGTGGATGTGTGAACTGGAAAATTGATTCGTAGCGCCTATTTGCTGTGTTAATTATTATTGACCATAAGTGTAACATTAATTACTAAATAGAAAGTGTTACAATTTTGGTTGACCTGATGATTCAGACATATGATAATTTCCAGTTTATATCATTAATACAACATTAATGAAATTATTTAAATACGGCTGATAATACTCGATATTATAGTTTATTTATTTAATTATGGGAATTTTTATGTTTCTTTTTTTATTATTTTTTCTAGACGAATCAGGATGCGAGGCTGACATGGCAGAAGGGAGTGTCGAAGAGGACAGTGGCGATATGTTGGGCCCAACTACAGCACCAGTTTTACAAACTCCAGCACCATCCTCAAACGTCAGCGTCAAGGACGAGGTTAGTTAAGTAAAGTATTGACTTTCGAATTGCAAAAAACACCCAGTTAAACAATAATGATTCTGGTTCTCTACATTGTCTTCTTTCATGTTGTTTTTTTTTCTCGTTGGGTTTAGATTTCCTTATCCAGGAGCCAAGCTTAGGAATTGCGATAATCCGATTCGAGTCACTTATAAATCAATACCTCATACACGTTTAATAATAATAATAATTAAAAAAAATGTAAATTGGACATTATTGATAATAATTATAAGTTTTTATTCATAAAAAGTTGCAAATAAAGTTTACAACTTTTCATCTACAATTTGTTTTATAAGCTCTATTACGTTTTGTATTTTTATTAATTATTTATTGACCTTTCTAGATGTTGCTATATTTTCATTACTTTTATGTCTTCTCTCTAATTCATCTTTTATTATTTTTGCCTTGTTTTATTCGCAAAAAATCAAATGCAAAAATCAATTATTGAGTGTCGTCTTGTAAAGAATCGTTGTAATTGTCTAATGGACTACAATCTTTTGAAATGTTCCATAAGTGTTTTAATTAAATGTATAATTTGATAATGGTATAGAGATGAACGATTTTCGGACAGTTTCCTTGTTTGGCCTGTGAGACTCTCTGGCTATATACAACCCTATTGGAGTTCAGTAATTTTCTTAGATGTTGTAATATAATGAGTTGAGGAACTGCCACATTCCAATCTAAACTAATGTAATCAGAGAAAATTAATTTTCCGCTAATACTCGCTTTGCAACATTACCATTAACTATGAAATTAATATTGTTCAGATTACTTATAATTATGGTAATAAGTTGTTTACATGAATTTCGCAAAATTATTAATATACATTTACATTATGTATATTAATATAGAAAAATTGTAGTATAGGTAATAGAATGGTAATATGTAGTTAACGCTAATATTCCCATATTTAAGATGATGAAATTCGAAATTCAATGAAGTCATATTCGGTTAAGATATAATTGTTGTTGTGGGAAAGGAGGTGACAATTACCAACAGTAATAACAACAACAACAACAGATATAATTAGAACAACAATTTTCAGTTTATTTCATTCGATTTCCAGGACCGGATTCGGTGTCTGTTTATCAATTTTGTCTGTAGCTCCTTTAAACCGCATATTATCCAGTAGATTTAATATTGGAGGTAAACTGCAACATTGTATAGATTAGTGTGTGTTTATTCAGAGCAAGCAAGATAAGTTGGCCGCCGAGCGATGTTAAGGGACGACCGATGGTAAAACGGTAGCAGGAAAATAGGGACAGGCCAGGCAGTTGAGCCAATATTACCCCTTTACCTCTGGCATCGTTGTTGCCGTTCCGCCTGAATTTATGGTCAAGTGATGGCCATAAAGCACCTTTGAAGCTCATTGTTCTACACTCTCGCTAGTTGTTCCTATGTAACAACATCAACAACAACATATAGAATGATATAGAAATGCTTCTAGTCTAGTTGGAAGCTCACTCTACTGATGGATTCTAAAACTAGCGAAGTTCTAACATAAATCTGAAACGTATTTTTTTTTGACTTTTTAACTAAAATAGAATCAATAATTAATTGCGTGTGTGTATTATGTGGGGTTCTCAAAGCAGTTTATTGGAAAGCATTACTTGAATGCGTCTCTGTCTCTTTCTGGCCGTATACACGCAGTAGTAATATTAATGAGAGATTTGAAGTTGTCGAATAGGAAAACCTCTGGACACCTACAAGTCTACGTATAGCCAACAGCAACAACCGATATTGATTCAGTCTGAGTCTATTAGATGAGTTCATATTGTAAGTTTGTAACTTGGGCAGAGCTTTGGGCAATCGTATTGTTCTCTGTCCTGATATGTTTGAGGGTGATTTCGATAACTTCCATTTTGGAGGGAAGAAGGAACCGATATCCTTCATTGCACGATAGACAGCTGGCACTAAAGGAAATAGAAATGATCTTTCAAGTAAAGAAAAGAATACGCAAAACGCACGTAGTTTATCCGACAACTTGCATACACGTTACTTCCGTTATTGTTAGTGAAATAATTTTTTTTTGCATGAATTTTTCGATTTATGTCTGTGAATAAAGAAACGGTTTCTCGATTTTCGTTTTTAATTAACACAAAAGTTGCAACTTTTCCCTTTTACTATAGCCAAAAGTAAAAATCACCAATCAAACCCTTTTATTTCCACGTTCTGAACAATCACATAAAGGAGGAGAAAAGGAAAACTGAAACTCGCCAACGATTCATTATTACTAGCGCGCCTGAACCCTTTCTTCCAGTATCGTTCCAACTCGGCTTTTTTTTTCTTTTCATTTGTTTTAATAACGACTGAATGGAGTAATAAGAGAGAAAGAGTCACGCGTACACTTCGGGGCCAGTCGATGAAAGAGAAATGACTTGGAATTAGAAGTCCACCATTATATTATCAACCGCCCCGTGGTTGTGCTATAGACTCAGCAGGTGGCTGATGAAAGTACTCTCTCGCCCCATCAATATAATTATATTTCTCTTCTTCATTCTACCATTTCGATTTCGACAACACTTTTAATTACGTCCATGTTAAAAAGGGTCTTAATTTAGGCACAAGACCCCTTTCTACACTCACACACACACACATGTATGTACTTTCAGTTTCAACCCCTTTAGCACTTTTTTTTGTATTTGGTTTTTAGAGGGCGTTCAGTTTTCGTTATGAGTCATCGAACAATATCAGACAATACATTAATTTGTTATTTGTTGTTATTTCCAACAAAAAAAAGAAGAAATAATCATAATATAAAAACAAAGATTGATATGGAGATATTAATAAGGGGCGCGACTGGAAAATTCCAATAATTAATTAATGCAAATTAATACAGTGGAACTCGGTTATAATGACACCTCGATTGATACGACAAACCTAACACAATCCGGACAGTGCACATTGCATTTAGATTTCTCTAAAACCTGGCTATAATGTCACTATTTTCTAGCCTCCTTGAGTGTCGTTATAACCGAGTTCTACTGTATTATAAATCTCGTTGTGGTACTGATGAATATCAACATATTCTTTTGTAAAGTGCATAAAAAAGTAATTAATATGTGTTTATCATTAATGAAATGCAAATATAAATTACACGGATGAACGAACATAAATTTATAAATATTATACATAGGTATTATCGGTAAATATTATGGAAAACTAAAAATTACTTAAACAGATGAGAGAAAGATTACATGTGAGAAATTGTGGCTAATTTATAATGAATTTAATTACCAGAGCACATTATTGGAAAACTTCTTTGAAATTTATTTTGCATTGATTAATACAAGAAAAAACATTCATTTCTTTACTAGACTGAGCTTTCTGGGAATCGTTAAAGAAGTAAAACGATTCAGTACAGAAAACATAGCTCCTTTAAGGCATCCTTTTTATATAATTTTTTTTTTTTACAAAAATTGTTATTTATAAAGAATCATAAATAATCGTGGAAATAAGTCGAAAACCTTAATTGCGAAGGATCTCATTCTGCCCACGTAAAATTGAATAGCTTTTATACATAAATATGAAACTTATTTAAAGTGACTATCTTTTATTTAATGTCAACTAATTGTAAGTATTCGATTCAAGTCTAATTCATTTTTTGCAAGGTAATTTCCTTGAAAAGTATAGTTTTTTAAGACCATTCCGATGGTTTTCGTTTTTCATCTCTTCCTCATTTTGTTTTACCAGTAAACACAAAGTTTTCCATTAAACTTTAAAGAAATAGCCAAGATTTTAACACTTTTTAGTGAAATTTCCTCCCGGTGAACTCATTCGTGTAAATTTTTAAAAATACCCATTCTCGATCTTGGATAATACAAGAATGTCATGCCATAAACGGATAATTTTTAGTAGGATATTCGTAATTACATCTTAATTCGTTCAATATTTACTTTTACTGTGATCTATGAAGCATAACGAAGTAAATTCTTTGCACATTTTAGTAAAAAAATAAGAAAACCAACTTTAATGAAAGTAAAAGCTGTTTTTTCTTCATTTCGTATTTCAAAAACCATCCTGATGTTTTCCACAAAATTTGTTGGAATAATCTCTATCTTCCTCTCGTTCTCTTGGCTTTTTGCTTTAACAATAAACCCTGGAAGCTATAACTTCTTGAATTTTCCACACTTTGACTTTCTGTTTAACAGTAGTTATCGTATGTGCATGTATAATTGAAACAAATCAGTAATCTAAAGGGAACCAAATACCCGTTCTGGCTACAGAGTTGTTTGCCGGCACTGCCGCCACCACCACCTTTACCGCCGCTTTTGAGAGATTCGCGTAGGTGAAGTGTATAGTAATAGTAGTAACTGTTAACAGAGACAGGAACTGGACGTGGGCATATATACATACACACATACAAATATAATACACATACAAGGGTTTGAGGTGCACGGTACCGTGAAATTACAGGCAGTCTCATTCCCTAGGGCTACTCCGTCGGCCGACATCCATCTCCCAGACTAGGGTTCTGGACAAAACGATGGTGTGTGTGTGTGTGTGTGTGTATAAGTCTACGTCTCTTGTATATTCTAATACGAGGTCAAACTAAAATAATACGATAGGTCTTGGCAATAAGATGAAATTACTAATTTCAAGTGGAAATGTCTACTTCCAGGGAACATAATGAAAGACAAATGATTAGAAGAAAAGCGAATAACTGTATAGTATAGGAGTGGAGTTTTCTAGTAAATTATTAGAATAATTTACGTACAAAACAGAATATTTAATCAACTAGTATATAAATGCTCAAATTACCAATAACAACGAATAATAATCGAGCAATTTTTATAATTTTCAAATGGAAAAATATTAGATGTTGCATGTTGGTGAACTATAAATATTTGAGTATTTTACAACTGTAATGATACTTTCCAACCATTGTTTTCATAGAATTATTATTCTCAAATATGATAATAACAATAATTTCATGTTAAATCTTGATACAACAACATAGTTACATTATAAAGGTGCCATTATTTTATCTTTTAAAAGGGAAATATTACTAACGATAATTTTTTGATCGTATAACGGTTGTATTGGTATATTATTGCATACAATTCTATTAAAATAACAAAGCCATAATTCATATTGTAAAAATGAAACTGTAATGTACCATTATAGTATATGTTTCTGAAACAAAAAAAATCTACAGTCGTATATTTAATTGAGAATAAGCAATTTAATGAGAATATACCTACAATATAAATAAAAGAGACGCAAACCAAATATAGAACACTGTATTACAAAATTGTACACACTTTTGGAAAAAATCCTTTGTGTCTCCTGCTCAACAAAATGGAAAAAAGTCAAGTTTTAAAAGGAAAATGTTGAAAATCGAGAATTACGTTTACAGAAACAACGGACGACAAAATGTCCATTACAAAAAGTTGTGGAGATTTTGTGTCATCGTCGAGAACAGAATTTTATTGTTGTTGCAATATTTCGTTGAATAGAACTCGCCTTAAGAAGCTTTGATCAAAAGAATTAGTAGTCACCTGTACTGCCAGAAAGCAAGTAAATTTTGTTGAATATTTTTATCAGTCGGATAAACCGTTTCTCTCTTTTTTTTTGTTTAAATTTATCCATCCCTCTGAAATCCGAAGAGGGGAAAATATATTGAAACTAAACAAAAGCCTATACAAAGGATAACTTCAAATGAAGCGAGATAAAAACTGAAATATACAATGGAATTAATTTTGTTCAATTTAGATTAACTTCATTTCTGATTACTGAGGGTAAAATGTATACTCCGCTGATCCTGTGGAAATCAACAACAGCAACAACAATAATAACAACAACAACAACAGTCAGCTAACAAAAAAATCGGACCATCGAAAAAACCATCAACTGGCAACAAAATCCTATTCACCCCTGTTTCTCACAGCGAAAAAAAAATGTTTCATTAAAATCCTTCCACTCATTTATTCTCAATTTCCGTCGTCGTGAACGAAGCATTAGACATAGTCTGACTTTATTATGATGGCCTGATCGATCCTGTTATTAACATTTGATTACAACCTCCTCGAAAGTGAGATTCGCGCGCTTCAATCTAATGAGCGTACTTGATGCATCCGCGACGTCGTCACCGTCATCATCTAAATGCCGCCACCCTTCTCTAACATTCTGTTATAGAGAACGAGAACGACGACGACGACGACGTCAATTTCCTGATCGCATTCCGGCGCGCGAAAGCGAACACCCTCACAATTTTATAATACTCTCACTCTCTTGATGCTTTGTTTTATTCTGGCAATGTTTGCACATGAAATTTGCATTTAAACACGTGGACAATTTTCAAATTTATTCTCGTTCGTTTCCAGTCCAGGAATGGAATAAGCTAATAAGGAAATTTGTGTTAATTGCTAAATCGATGTTTGAAGAATCATGTCATTTATTTAAAAGGGTTAAAAACAAAAATTTCCGTTCAAAACTGACAAGATGAAATCAACAGGAAACTACCGGAAACTGAAAGGGGAGCTTTAAAAGTTTCTTTTGTCTACTGTTCAACTTTTAACGATAAAGTTGATAATAATCATATAGATCCACCGCCGGTAAATTCATTATAATAATTAAAATCCGTTTCTGCTCTTCCATACTTTGTAGTGCGCCACTAATCAAGAGGGATCTATAGTCAAGGTGGTGGACAGCACAGTAGAGCGCCCGTCCGCCCGTCCGCCAAACAAAAACCTTTTTTCCAATACAACCGTATCCAGTGAATAAATGAAAATGAAGGACTATTGGTTTTTGGCTTTTGTCCGCTGTTCAAATGAGTATATGTGTTCGAAAATCAGTTAGGAGAACAAAACGATTCCAGCCCGTTCGCGCGCCCCAACTCGTGCTTCCTACCCAACCACACCAACCTGCCCCTGCCTATCTGAAACGAAACCATCCCACCTGGCTACCCCCTGTTCTCTCTCGCTCATACTACTCACACCACCACCCCCAATTCTACTACCGTCCACCAACACCGCCTCTCCTCTCGCTCTCTGTACACGTCCGTGTTGTTTTTTTTTTTTTTGTATTCTTTGTGATTAGTCCACAGAGCGTTTTACTCTTTTCGCGCATGGCTTTTTTATAGTGGACGCTTCAATCTGTAATTTAAAAACACGCGAATGTTAGTATTGATTTTTAATAAAATTCATTTTTTCGGTTGGCAACTCGTTCCACCAATCGCAATCACAATCAGTAATGGCCAAATGCTGCATAATTAACTAATTATGAAATACATTTATGGTCTTTTTTTCGACACTGCAGTTATTGTCAGGCGTGTCGTAAAATATATTATTAAAACCAGTAACGAAGCCAATAATTCTCTAGTTTGCTTTTGTCCTCTTTTTTTCCGGGATACATAACACCAGTACCTTTTCGAACAGGAATTGTACATTTAATTGTCTCCTAACCACGATTGTCCATTCCACACTAATCTAATAAATTCCATCAAATATCGTATCACTTATTTTTCAACTGTCATCTATTCAAATTATTGCCGGAAAAAAAGGGCGCCTTCAAGTTAAGTATTCACGAAGAGAAAATATCCTGCTTGTTCTTTTATTGTGATTTTTATAGTCACACATAAAAGTTGATCACTTCGATAATCTTAATAAAAACGCTAACAAAAATAGTGAAGACTCATCATTTTTAGTGAGAGACTAGTGAAGTTCTATTGTAACAATGATAATAAAAAGAAATTATTATTAGAAATTTAATAAATTCGAATTTCGGAAGAGACGAATTCAACAGGTGCGAAATAAAGGAAATATAAGTTGAAGGGGAGGAAAAACTTTATCTTTTACTCGGAAAGAAATCAGTGCTATTCAACTTTATACACATTTGTATTGGAAATAAGAAATAAATCATTGTTCTAATATCATTTCTAATATTCCTATAATAATCATGATTCAAATGTTGTTCTACAAATATCTAATTATTCTTCCTTGTAACTATTTTATGAACTAAGTAGGTGTGAATACAACCTATGGTGGTTTGTGACTCACCAACAATTATAAACCAAACAACAATAAACTTAATAAATTATTTATTAGAAATCTATAATTACATATTTCAGATCAATCAATTTAGTTATATTTCTAGTCTCTATTCTTCTATTAAATTATATTGATTTAATCAGGATTTCGACTCTTCTACTTGTTTTTAGCACGGATAACATGCGGTTTTTGTTACCACAACAACAAAAACAAGAAAACTGTCCGAAATTCGTTTTTTTTATACAATGAAAGGGTTATTCGGTTACCCTCTTTCCTGTCCTTATCTCGACAATTGCCCGATATAATTACAACACAATCCTTGTACATATCTAAAGTAGTTTTAATTTAAAAAAGATAACAAACGTAACGACAACACGACTTGCTAGTCACCCCTGTGTTGCTTTTTCCGCTTCTTTCTTTTTAATAAGTTATTTGGACAACAACAATAAAAGAAAGACTATTTCTATGTGAATTGCTATGAATTTTCAACATTTTACACTGTAATTTATCCTTTTCACATGTTAATGATAATGACAGTTGTCGGGTACGCTTTATTGTCGAATAAATTATGATGGATTTTTAATTGTTTCTCCGTTTCGATAATTTTTCCAAGATCTTGATCTTAGTTCTATTTAAAAATTATATTAACAATTTTAAAAGACGTATTATATGCAATAATAATTTTTAAAAATCGTCAAATGTAGAATTGAAAGGACGTCTGCTAATAACCAGACATCTGTTTGTATTCTAGTTGTTATGATTGCCATAATTACAACTCATCCAATTTGATGTTTATTGAGAAAAAAAAAACGAGAAGAGAAAAACAAACTTCATCAAAGTAATTATCATAATAAAGTACAACACATGCTTGTTCTACAAATAATGATGAACTAAATTAGACGGAATTTTTTGTGTCTCTTAGGAAATCAACGTCTTTTTGTAATAGAACATAACAACAGAAAGTTGATATTTGAATAAGGAAAAAATATTTATTAATCGTTTTGTAAAATTATTTCAATCGTAGCAGAAATGAAAGTATGATTATTAATTGTGTTTACCCTTATTGCACACACCTACATGTTTTTGGGGTGTGGTTGCAACTTAACTGCACTTTCTGTTCCTATTATTTAATGCCTTCGGTAAAGTTCATAATTTTAATACAGTAGGGCTTCTATCGTAAGCGTTTAGAATTTTCTGAACATAATGTATGACAATAAAGGCACTTTTATCCATAGTCCCATATTCTAGATACCCTAAATGTAGGGTCGTTTCCACCCTAATTGTATTGAGGTGTTCTCTCATGCTACAATGTCCAATTATTGGTTGTGTTGACTGTCTGAATTAGTTTTTCGGTGTTTGTTTCCGATAAATCTAAGGGCTATCTTGACCTTTTTTAAAAATTACTGAAATTGAGTAGATTTTTGTTTGCTAATAGGTTTGATGCAGTTAAAATCGATTTCGTTAAAAATTCGACTATATTTCAAGAATTGCTGAGTATTCGTTATAGTCCAAAATTTTATGTTTCTCTGAACCAGTGGTCTTCAGACTTTGTCGACTTACGAAACCAATAAGATTATAAAACTCCTACCATCCTCAGACGAACAATTTGCCAAAAAAGATATCAAATTTTGACTTTGAGTTAGGTTGCGTGGAACTTAAGGGTTCCGGGGTACACAGTTTGACGACCACTATTCTAAACTAAAGGAAAAACAATAAAGCTTGAAAATGTTAAAGTTATCACATCCAATTATCTTTTTTTTGTCTTTCCCTGGATAGTATTCGAAAAGTTTAAATAAATTACCTGATACTGTGTGCTGTAAAATAAAAAATAAAATAAAATAGGAAAGTTTATCGTGAGTTTAGTGTGAGAATGAAATTCTTCACCAGAAAATAGATAGTCACGAGAATTCTCTCTCCATGAAACTGAAGTTATAGAGTAGATTTTCAAATTTCAGTAAATTAATCGACAAAATTTAATGGAGACTTTTTCTTTTAATTGTAAGTATGTATTAAATTTAAATATTTGACAAATAATTGTGACACAATCTAGAAAGATAATATAATTTTGAAATTGTATTGAATAGCCAAAGGGGCAAATCCGCTTGTACCATTTTCAACTTTAAGGAGTTTCGTAATATGATTGGATTGCATTAATTTGAAAAACTTTATAGTTATTAATGTGTTCCCAAAATGATTAGAAAATGAATATTTCTTAGTAAAGTAGTTCTCTATATATATAATTTTATATTACTGTTGAAGGCAAGTCGGTCGATTATCGTGTTCACCTCTCACCCAGTCAGCCCCCTCACGCGAACGCCCGAACACCTCATCAGTCAGAGTCATTACGAACAGAGATAATTAATTACATTTACTCTCTCCCACCTTCGTAGAATTGCATAACATTAATTTCCATCCCTCTAGCCCTTCTAACCCCCTCAGGCCAACTTACAATTCTCATTTCTCATTATGACTCCTCCATCATATAGAAATTACTGTAATATATTTCCTTAAGAATGATATAATAAATTATTGGTTTGATTACATATAGATATTTAGATAATAATTAAAGAAAATATGAAAAAACGAAAAAATAAATATCAAAATATTGTAATTATATGCAGATTGTAGGAAACATTTCCTCATGTTATGTACAGGGGATGTTATTATTATGGTTAATTTTCAACTGTTCAACCTATCATATGATAATTATGTCTGCATAATTGAAGGTTTTTTTCTGAAGAGGTGTTTAAATTTATTGCCAACTGTCTTTTTTCGAGTTAATTAAAAAGCAATTTGAAAGGGTTACCATCATTTTTAGCAATTTAGACTGTAGGCGGTTGTCCAAATAATTTTAAGTAGATTATTATATTTATCATCTTGTTATTTTCGTTCCTAATTACTCTTGGACACTGTTTTTTAAGTATAATATTTTTAGAATTTCCAGATTCTGTAGCTTTTTGTATAAATAGTTGATCATTTTCAGATATATCTTTGATTAATCGATAGGATTAAGTTTCGCCCAAGTAGAAAAAAAATACAACTTAAGCTGTGCTTTCTTCTTCTATTTTTCATTTTTAAGTGTCTGAAAATGGTAATTTGATCTTGGACAAGTTAGGTTTGAATTTTTGATGGAGATGCAACTGGTTTTTTGCCGAAACTCTATTGTATATCTATATGTATTCTTGTTGTTGAAAGAGGCAATTTCGTTCCAATAGGCTATTTTTGGATAGTAATGTAGTTCTTCATCATCATCATAAAGAGATCTGGCCCGAAACAGATAGAAAGCAAGAGACAGTACGGTGGTGGTGGTCGAATTTACCCTTAAGGCATACTGAAGCCCCAGCCAAGACAATCTTATTCGTATTTACATAGAGGGCAACGCGATAGAGCGGTCACCATATAGACTACTCTCACTAGAATGCCTTACGGCTCCCTGAGGGATTGTAGAAATCCACCACCATCGTCCCCCAAAGGCTTCACTGTCCATTCCAAAACATTCAAAGAAGAGAGAGGGTGATGGAAATCATCTTGGCGTATTTGTTATGCATTGGTGGATATGTGGACATTGGCCGGCGTATAATATTTCAATATATTCCGTTCGGCTTGCCAATATATGCATGCCGCTTCTCATGTAAATACACACCGCATCTAAATAAAATTTCACGGATGGACATTTCTGTATTGAAATGAACGTATTCCTGAAAATGCAATAAAACTTTTTCAAATATATTGTACATCCCCCTTCACCTGCTCCCCACCCAATTTAGATTACATTGACAGATAGTTAGAAATATATATTATGTACTATATCTACAATTTATCCCAATTCAGTATGTGATTTTAATTCATAGCTGTTGGCAAATGTCACCATTCCCCTTCAAGATATATTGCATAATAAAGTCCAAGTCGGATTACTCTACGTATGTCATTATTCTCAGGACCTTCGTAGTTGTTATCTACGGTGACCACAGCATTGGAATCAACCCCCAACTTCTATTCACTCCCTTACTGAACCCTTTCGAAATACGGACGATCGATAGTAGGCGCCCTCTATTCAGATCCTGGCCAAACTTTATACTTCGCTTCGATACCTTCAATTGGCCTTTTGCTTTCTTACACTTTATCGTTGTTGTAAAGCTCCAAACAAAACGACACTGTGAGGCGACCGTTCAACTCGTTTATCTTTCTCTCCATTCCTATCTCGGTTTGTTTTGCCACGTTCAAATATCCCGCAGGATCTGAAATTGAAAATTTCACTTGATTGTTCTATTTGTCTTAATTGTTCCTATACTGGACGTACGCCTAGTCTTTTCTATCTGTAGCTTTTTATATTAAACCATTACTTTCTCAATAGATTTCCTCAAATTTGTTCACAAGAGCCTACAAACACTATACAGATTCCTGAGTAAACAATATGTTTCCTTTATAGATTTAACATTATTCGTACTCTTCGAATATTATGATTTATTAACTTGTACTGTTTTTCCGGAAAATGTCTCTGTTTTTAAAAAAATCTTATTATCAGTCCCTATCTTTATAAGTAAAAACACATTTTGGATACACTGTTTAGAATTGTGTTTATATATAATTTGTCTTCCTAGACTAGATGAGAAATTTCACGTTACGATTTGTTCCAATTTCCGAATTATCAAAATAATATTTCGACCCTTTCAAGACGCCAATTATAATAAATGCCCCGTGAAAATATAATATAGTGTTGGTGATTTTTTCCGTATATAATATTATTCGGTGGTGGGTATTTTTTATCTGCTCCCCCACTCGTTATGCTTTGAACGCTCCAACACATTACTCATGCACCGGCGAGCCTGCAATTTTTACTCCCAAATAAATCATCATTATTGGCCGGTGTCCGACCAGCTACCGGTCAGCTCAGTTGAATGTGTTTTTTTTTCTGTTTTGGTTGCTGTTCGTTTTTTTTTTTTATTTTACCCTGCACCGAAAAGGACATCCATTAATGCATATCTGTTTAAGCTGACCGTTTTGTTTATGCTTACTGTTTAATTTATTCCAACTTGTCATACAAAGATAACTGTAACTACCGAAACGTCGACGTTAATTATCCAGCAGCATTTTTCATACGAAACTAACTAGACAGACGTTCTGTTGTATTGTATTTATTGATTTCCATTGTTTCGTATCTATCATACGTACAATTAAAAGAGATGTTTACTAACAGGCATAAAAATTTAAGGAAAAGTTTAAACTTTTAGTCACAGTATTTTGTCCAATTTCTTTTATTCATGGTCTTGTTGGACACGTTTTTAGATCTAAGGTAGTCTCTTGTTGACTGGTCCACAGGTTGATCAATAACTTGCATCATTAATTAAATCTCTTGAATGTTGCGTATCACAAACTCTTAAGCCTTCAGAATTAAGGAGAAATAACACGAAATATCTCTTCCAATGACTCCTAGCTAACCCATCTATTAGTAAAATACTAGAATTACTTCATTTTTAGGTACAGAAGTAAGGCAGAATATGTTTTTTTATTGAGTTACAATAAATTTTTAACTTTCTTTGACTTTCTTGTTCTTGCTCTGCACCAACTGTCAATATTGATATATTGGTGGTCTTTCAAACAAGAAAAGACTGCGATTTTTGCAGCTTGTATATCGATAATCTTATGTAACATGAATAGGTGGTGAAACAGCGGCATTTGAGTACTGCAATAACCCTTGTCGCGTCCGTTAAAAACTTGTTAACTGTATTGAATGGTGTGGAGGTGGTGGTTTGGGTTTGGGTTATATGGCTCGCTTGGTGAGAGGCGCGCTGCCGTAGCTCCATTCGTTCCTGGAACTGTAATCTTATTAAATTTACATATTAATCAACGGATTTTAATTATCCCATCCCCTCACTCCTTTCACCCCTGCCACTGAGCACAACGCGTCGTCGTAATTTACATTAATCCAATAATTGCATGGAGGTTTGCTAATTAGAAATTCAAATGAGGTGGTGCTCGCACAGAACGAGGACTATGTGCTTGCCACCCCTTTGGACTCTTCCACAAACCCCCGCCCGCCCGCCGACGACGAACTACCACCGCCTAGTTTCACCCTTTCAACCTCCCCCTCTGGTCGCTCTTTACCCGAATCTACGTCTCTGAATAACCTTCCCCACCCTACCTCTTGACGACTCTTGCGATTACAGTCCGAATTCAATCGATTTTCTATTGCATAACTAAACTGTTCTCCACCCTTAGCTCATTTGTCTTGTTCTTGTGTATTGGTCGTAATAAGGACTTGTTTGAGGTTTATTACCGCGCGCTATCTGTGGCCACAAAAACACACCCCAAACGAAAATTTCCGTTTTCTTTTGCATTCTTGAAACGCCTTAAAGGAATTCCCTTAACAATAAGATTATCGCAGATTATTTTTAGATGGAGGGAAAGATTTTTAAAGTCTATCCAGGACTTTTGGACCATTAATTATGAACTTTGTTATAAAGATATTACCTATATTTCTCGATATGATAGGTATTTCTACATGTAAAGTTTAATTAGTTCAAAACAGTTAATGCACTTGTTGAAGTTTTTTTCCCATCTTTCTGCACCCGGTTAAAACAAAACTAAATTCTAATATTAATACCACCGTCGAAATATTATCGTATAGCATATAGTCTCGATTCGTAGTTATATGGGAAAACATCCACCAGATTAGACCGACGAGAGAGGGTGAACAGCATTGCCATAAGCGGTCTCGAATATAGAAAAATTATATTAGTGCACTTTTCACCGGGAAAGGTTACATTGAATAATTAAACAGGACTTCCAATTTGATTTGCATATTTTCACGCGAGACTCGTTAGTCATTACTCATTAGCGGCTGAGTGACAGTGACCGCCGGCACTGGGGAGGGTGGGGTGATGGTAAACTTTTAGTCCCCCTATATTCAGCATAGCCAACTGTCACTGCAGAACGTGTGGAAAAAAAAGAACGACAGCTAAAAACAAATGATTGGTGGATTGGTTTTCAGACAGCCATGTTTAGCGTACAGGTCAGTACGGAATTTTTATTACTTATTTCGATGATTCGAATGCAGTCTTTTGAGGGATGGCAGTATGGTAATCTGATGGTCCGTCAAATGTTCCCTTAGGGGAAATGCTAGTTTGGTAGAAAACGGGGGAAAATGTGGGGAACGGAAACTAGGAAAACTGAAAAGCATTTTATGTTGGAGTTTCAATTGAACCGTTTATTGTTAAGTGGGATCCACACGATTTAACCTCCTGTTGGGGATGTTTGAGTAAACTGGGTTTTCTGTGCGCCAGTTAGTTGGAGCAAATACTCCGAGCGTGTGCATGTCCCATTACTACAACCCACTGGCATACAGAAACCCTAGTCCGCTCAAGTTTCTCCATCAGGAAGTTGGAGCGCGTGGATCCCACTTTAGATGAGATAACAAAACTGTATGGTAGAACTGTTTAGTTGAAGTTATGAAGAAATTGAGTTAAACGATTAAAATACATAGCTTCTTTTCTATTGTTTGTTGTCGTCGGAGATGAATATAGTTTTTCCATATTTTGTTTAAACAGTTTTAGAGACATTTGTTATTCTGTTTCCTTTTAATGAATGTGTAGTTTTTCCAAGACTCATGTTGAGTTGAAAATTTGTCCGATAAATTGGTTGCAATTGCAACATGTACAAGATAGATGATCTTAAACCATCAGGAGGGCTGTAAACATTGCAACTAGCTAACTAAAACTATATAGGGTTAATTTACAGGAAGCAGTGTCTTTTGACTCCAGTATAGTCAAGAAACATTTGTCTTCGTTTATTACAGTCCAAGTTGACGTTCGTACAACATAGTATTACTAACCATCTTAGAATACCAACAAGTAGCTCATCCCTCAAATTCGCAAATCTTTCCGTTAATCTGTACAGCTGCTTTCACGACTCTTCTTGAATTCTTAAATAAAGACAATGATGAAAATCAATTGTTGCCAGACATTGTATGTGATTTATTTGTTAAAATGATATGGCAACAATGCTCGAAAATCAACAAGACAACAACCAACAACCAACAACAACAATAAACTAGAACAAAATAGTTTACATATACAAGCATTTCAATAAAATTTATGAATATATCTTAGCGGAACGACTGTAACTTCTATATTATCCGTAGCATTATATAATATGTATAAGATGGATCTTATGAATTCGACCGATCTGCATAATATCAGTGATGATCAGAATGCACATCACGTAGTAGACGCCCCCGGACTATCCCGGACTTCCCCTCCAGGGGCCTTGGCCGCCATTGCCGGGCGCCCGAACTCCAACTAAAACTTAATTATAATTAATTAATGCGACTGCTACTAAGTCTATAGGCTATACGCTATGTAATTAGAAACCTTTATATAAAATGAATACTGTTAATTAACGAACTAAAAGACATTATACACTGCTAGAGTGCAGAAATAACTTAACTGGGAACAGCATTTTAAGACCTTAACATAGTACACAAAAATCTATTATTGGTTTCACCAACAAGGAAAATCAACTCCTCTTCACGTATTACATAATAATTATAAGAGATACAGAAAATCTACTTAAAGCGGCATCCACACTTTCCAACTTCCGGATGGGGATATTGGAATAAACTGGACTTTCTGTGCGCCAGTGGGTTGGAGTAACCAGATGGCGCACAGAAAATCCAGTTAAGTAAAGTCTCCCCATCGGGAAGTTGGGGCGTTTGGATGCTGCATAAAGAGACAAAAGTATTTATCCATTGAAGTAAAATAATCCCAGTTCGGAATTTTTCACAAACGAATTTAAAAATGAAAATTGTTTTTTTTTCTTAATTGAAGGTAAACTACTCAATCAATTTTAAAGAACAATATCTTTTTTAGTGTGGAAAATTAGTGTCCTTTCCCATCGCTAAATACTTTACGTTACGTGCTAAACCACAATTAAATTACAACCTCGCCAGTCATTTTATTGTTTGACCTAATTGGTTTATGGATAAAATGACTTGGAAATATTCTACTAACAGGAGATAAAAAAAAAACATCTATTGAAATAAGTTTCTTCACTTAAACAAATCGAAGACATTGTTTGTATGAAATTATCAAGTTTATTTTAATTCCATCCATTTATTATCGATTTTATTACGATATTAAAGCTTTATTTACATATTTGTCATTTTCTTTAAAGAATAAATCAAGAAAATTCACCTTTGTGATTTAACAAATCTATTGTGAATTAACACAATCTCAAGAATTCTCTATAAAATTTCACTACAGCAACACTGGTCTATATTAATTATGATTCTTCACTTATTGTTAGTCAAGACCGATTAACGATGAAACGTTAACACAATAGCGTTCACAAAAAAAAAATTGGGGACGTGAATGTCGCGTTTCCACGAGAGGGATGATAAGTGTATATTCACTTGTGTATGTGTGTACATATGTATATATTGTGTGTATATGTATGTACCTATATATATGTCCAGACCCCTCTTTTTAAATCCCTTTGATTTCCTCCCGAATTTTTGCGCGTTAATTAAATTTAAACACGCGTTTAAATAATGCCGCGGTTGTTTTTCATATCGCAATAAGCTCCGACAGTTCGTCTGTTCCCACACGCGTTTCACAAAATAAAATAAATTAAAATCAATCAGAGACAAAGGGTTGGAATTACGTTCTGACAAAAAGAGGACGGGACAGGAAACTTCTGTTACATATATGTACACACATATACTAATACATATAAATAAAAAGAGATAGTAGATAGAGGGTGGAAAATTGAAGTATAGAATTGAAAATATAAAAAAAATAATCAAAATAATAATAAGGGTAGTAGGTAGATATGTATATTTTCAATGTCTCGTATCAATTTAATTATAACGTATATGCAGCTTGTTTAAATGAATTTGCAATTGATGTGTGAAACCGAAGCCATGTGTTTAATTAAAAAATCTTTTGTTTTTAAGTTTAATAAGCACTCCAATGACTAAACACGCCCTGTATTGAACCTCTATAGAATTCGCACGAATAATTCTAAATACAATTGGGAACGATGAATAAATAATTCAACTTTCAATTCGAATGATGGTGGTGGGGTCCTTCATTTCGACGTCCATTTTTATTTTTATTTTTTGTGTGTGTGTGTTTTCATCTTCTCTCCTCTGATAACTGATTGTAAAGGGTTGCACCAAACTCTTCGTCTCTCTCTTATATAGATTTCCACCTCTTTTTCTTCATATATCCATCCATATGGATATATGTATGTATGTGTGTATATATATATGAAAGGGGTTAAAAAATTATTTTTGCGCCCTACCGCTTCTTTCACAACGCTTCAATCAATTTTTAACGAAATTTTAATTGATGCTTCAAGTGGCAATTAATAAAAAATTACGTCGACAGGACAGAGAAACGGAGAGAGAGAGAGAGAGAGAGAGAGACGATACACAGGAGGAGATGGTGATGATCATCGATAAATATACCACTCGCCCCTTCTATTCCTAATACAAAATAAACTCACCACTTTAAATTGAAACGAAAACAGATGATACCTAAGTAATCAAGAGAGCGTTTTCAAAAATTAATGACTCGAAAAGTACTGGTACTTTATTAAGACAATTGGATTTATTATTTAGACTCCAGCTTACTTAAAACATCCAACGGTGACAACTGCAGTGGCCATAAGTTCCTGAATAAGTTAAAAAGATTGAGGGTGAAATCCGGGAGAATTATAGCTAGGTACTAACACATTGAACACCTCTATTAGTAAGCGGATTGAGCAAGATTTCAGATTTAGAGTACTTAGTTCATTGCTTATTATTGTCCCCTGTGACTTCATTGAACTAAATATAAAATTTAGTTCAGAATTTTACGGGTAAAAGGAATTGTGTACGTAATTTGATTACACAAAGTGCCAGTAATAATTAGTAGGAAAACTGAATTAAAAATATTGAGAGGGTCAATGAAGAAGGAGTTGACATGACTGCAACCTGTCGAAAAAGGACATGTTGAGGATCAGGTTTGAATAAATCATAAATTGAAGATAAAAAACTTTGAATTTTTGCACCTCAAGTGAATGAATACTAAGGTTTTCCTGTCAATAGACCCAATTCGTGTTGTACTCTTTCTTGGTGATGGATTTGGGCCTCTAATTATCGCTCATTCTTATTTATTGTTGGCTATATACCTCGTTCTCACACTTCTATATGTTTGAATATTCGGTGACTAGTCTTCGTCAAAGGACCAGGTTTGGCCTCCTCCTTTGAATGACAAGAAGACGGACGATAAATCTGTAATCAGAGGAGTTGTAGTCCTGTCAGTTATGAATGCACGTGTTGACAAAGCTGTAGGAAGTTGGAATTGTGGAGTAAAGGGTGGAGTTGACAACAGAACAGCAAAACCGCCCGTTGCTACTGCTTCTACCGCCGCCAGTGGCAATACTGTGTGTTGTTAGTACGAGTAGATTGCAATAGTAGTGGCGGTGGTGGTAGTAGTGGTGGTGGTGGTGGTGGTGGTGGTCGGCGTCGTCA
>JAZBHA010001159.1:15650-28355 GCA_037464855.1 Iselma pallidipennis | reverse complement strand
AGTGTGAACCCGTTTCTCTGGCCAGCTTAACCCCGGGCCATTCTGGTCTCGGCCAGAAAACACGTCACAGTATTAAAATCTACAGATGGCGTTACTGCAGTAAGTAGCTGAAGTATGATGCACGTAAAGACATACGTTTGTCATGGCACACTTTGACCATAAATTTTGTAGATCACACTGTATCAATATTAATATTTACCAATTGTAATGGGGTGCTTGTCAATGTTGATTTCAAAATCATTATCAAATTCATCATTGTTATCATTTATTGGTGTTTCACAAGGATTGTCGTCATTTTCATCGATATCTGTATCATTTTCCTCTATTGCCTTATCATTTGCATTAATTTCGAGAGGATCATCTTCGATTTCGCTTTCAAATTTTATATTAAAGCCATCCTTGTCAATATTGTTGTAGAAATCTTGTTGAAATTGCTTATCAGCTCGTGCAACAATTTTTACGAAATTATAAGAATTAATGAGTTTTTCATGACAATCATTGCATATTATCTTGGGAAATGGATCATTTTCGTTTATCTGCAATAGAAAAAAACCGATAATGTTGCAAAAAAAAGGAGACGTAATCGCTTACTTGCAACTTTGTTACTTCAGTAATAATGTGCAGTAATTGTAAACCATCTGGACGTTTTAAAAATACATGTTTAGAAGAGCCCATAAATGTTTCTAAATGACACAATCTGCATAATTCCATTTTTTTATTATTATTTAGAAAAATTATAATTCATCAACAAACATCTGATATACGACCAAGTCAATACACAAACATAACCTCAAAAAAATTGTTCAAATTTATGTCATATCTGATTGGTCCAGAATTTAAAGGGCTCCATACACTATCAAACAAAACTACAATTAATGAATTTTCAAAACTATATTAGTAGCGTCGCTACCAGCAGGGCCACCCTTGCCGGATAGGTCGTGGTGGAGGAGCCAGACTAATAACATTCTACACCTCTTGGGTTGGACGATGGGTCAGCCTCCGTAAAAAGTTACAATCGCTGAAAGTCTCAGTCAAAGAAATACATGGAATGGGAAAAATCGGAAACGACAACACGAGCGGAAAAGGACTATGAACTTTGGTTTTTGGAATATACAAGCGCTAAGTACTAAATATGATGAAGTAATTGGAGAACTCTAAAGATTTAAAACTGACATTGCAACATTAACGGAAACAAAGAAGAAAGGTCATGGGACAAAAAACAGAAGAGAATATATTCATATTTATAGCGGCGTGCCAAAAGATATACGAGCGAGAGAAAAACAGAATGTAGCAGAAAAAGTGCGAAGACATAAATAGATATATGGGGGCACACAAGATCTAAAGAAGCATGAAGAGCCCTATCATTTATGAGAAGCGATATGAGAGAGAACAGCCAGTTAAACTTAATAGACCCAAAAACATGGCATGGTCATTATAAATCGCTACTAACAGAGAACAGACCGCAGTTCCTTAGCTTAGAACATACAAATAACGAACATGTTGGACATAATAACATAGAAAACATAAAAATAAGTACTGAAGACATTCTAAAAGCTACACATTAAATGAAAAATGGAAGAGCTGCAGGTCCTGGAGACATACCGATTGAATTAATAAAAAACGGACCATCAATACTAATAGATCTCCTGGCAATTATATTTACTGAATGCCTCCAAGGGAAAAGAATGCCCGAAGGTTGGACCAAAGCATATATAACATCACTACATAAAAAAGGTAGTAGAAATGATTGCGCCAACTACCGTGGGATTAGGGTGACTTCCTTCATTGGCAGATTATATGGAAAAAGTGTTGAAGATGCGAATTGAGGAAGAATTTAATGATGTAGAGGAGCAAAGCGTACCCGACACAATCAGGAGGTACACCTGGTCTTCGTAGATCTGCATAAGGCATACGGCAATGTTCCACAACAAAAGCTGTGGAATGCAATGGAACAGAGCAATATGAATCCAGTATACATCAAGGCAATCAAGAATCTTTATCAACATAATGGTCGCTATGTTAAATATGGAAATCGATTATTAGAGCCAATCAGAACAACAAAATGCCTCAGATGAGGCTGTAGTGTTGCGCCTACACTATTTAAAATCTACGTCAATGCTGCGCTGAGACACTGGCGAGAAAAGTGTATAGATCTATGGGGATTACTATAGGAGAAAACACCCTGTACACCCTACAATTTTCTGACCATGATGAACTAGGTGTGTCATATATGATGAGAAAACTCTACGAAGAATATCAGAAATGGGGTTTGGATATTAATTAAAAAAAAAAACAGGATACGGAAGTGTAGTCAGTACAAGTATCTCGGAGCAATTTCATCAGAAGATGGAACGTGTCAAGCAGACATAAATCGACGAGTAAGTCATGGTAAGGCAGCTATTGGGAAGTTGAATTCAATACTGTGGAGCAAAAAAAATCTCAAGAAAGACAAAAAAAACGATATACCTATAAGACAGTAGTTAAGAGCATTGCTACCTACGGATCCGAAATATGAGTGATCAACAAGAAGGATGAAAAAAGACTGAATTCGCTAGAGATGGACTTTTGGCGTCGTAGCGCTGGAGTATCTAGACTAAGCAACATATTCATGGGTGCCAGGGCATCAGGAAATTGAAGGAAATGAAAAAGCCGACGAGCTTGCAAGATCAGGCTCAACGGCCCAACCTGTAGGCCCGGAGCCATTCTGTGGGCTGACCAAAAGCCCCAGAAGGGCAGATGGGAAAAGGGCAACAAATTGCTTCACTGAAGACAGGCTAGAATGTTCATTGACTACTCGCCTAAGAAGACTAAGAAGCTTCTTAAGCTAACCAGGAATGAGCTAAGACTCATTACGGGACTTCTAACAGGGCACTGTTCAGTTAGATACCATCTCAAAAAGCTGGGCAAATCTGACAGTGAGAGATGCAGATTATGTGGACTGGAAGATGAAACCTCCGAACATGTATTATGTAAATGTGATGTCTTGGCTCGCACAAGATTCACCCACTTTGGCGATGTGACTATGTTGTCTGCCGAAGTGGGAAACAAATCTCCCAGAGAGATAATCAACTTCGTAAAGAAGATATCCTTTCTGGGATACCAATAGATAGAAGGGTACGAACAATAGATCAAGAATGGTCGCAGTGCAGAAAGGCTGAATAGCCAAACGACCGAAGTTGTCTTGTCTAATCTAATCTAATCTAATCTAATCTAATCTAATCTAAGTAACACATTAGTAATGATAACATAATTTATAAGACAGAGAATGAACGTAGAAACTACAATGTCCGAGAATAGATGGCCTGCCAAAACATTTAAATGGATACCAGAAGAAAGACAGCGAAGAGGCAGACCGAAAAAGAAATGGGAAAGCTCAGTAAGAGAGAAAAATCAAGGAAATGGAAGAAAAGGAAAAACATTTACAAACAATAACAACAATAAATAAAGATATTTATTCGAACAAAATTTAAAACAACAACTACACAACTAAATAATATATTCAATTACAAAACGAAAATCTAACAAAATTAAATCTTCAGAAATTTGAACATAAAAATATCTTTAATTAATCATAAAAATATCTGTTTTTGCAACTTAAACTATACTCTTACAATTGAAGAAACTCCTGAGTTTTTACATAATTGTTTAAGTCTTCTCGTATTTCGAATTCCGACCACAAATATTACGATTTATTATCACTATGATATTTTAAATGTCTCCTTAAATAGATTCTATTTGTAAAACTCTTATTACAAATATCACAAATAAATTGTTTCTGTTTATTATGAGTTAATAAATGAACTTTTAAATCCCATTTAGTTCGAGAACTTTGTCCACAAATCTCACATTTAAATGGTCTTTCACCAGTATGTGTTCTTAAATGTCTTACTAGATAAATGTTATGTGCAAAATCTTTATTACAAACATTACATTTAAATGGTTTCTTGTTTAGATGTAATTTTAAATGTGAACGTAACGAATCACTCGATGTCAATTTTTTATTACAAATCTTACAATCAAACGATAATTGACCACTATGTACCTTTAAATGTTCGTTAAATCGCCATTTCGAAACAATTCGTCGATTGCAAATCTTACACGTAAATATTTGTTTATTATGAATTTTTTGATGATTTTTTAAAATACTTTGATGCGGGAAATGTTTATTACAAATGTTACATTTAAACGGTTTCTCTTGATTATGTAACACCATGTGTCTAACTAGATTACTTTTCCATGTAAATTGTATTTTACAAATATCACAAGTAAACGGTTTTAATTTACTGTGAACAGCTGCATGTTGGTCTAAAGTTCTTCTATCTGCAAACCTTTTATTACAAATATCACACATAAACGGTTTCTCACCACTATGAGCCATTAAGTGTTTTTCACCACTATGAGCCACTAAATGTCTTTGTAAATGATATTTACGTGTATAACTTTTATTACAAATCTTACATTTGAATCGATCGTTATCAGTATGTAATATTAAATGTTGTTTAAGAGTATTATGTCTTGAAAATTTTTTACCACAAACATTACAACCAAACGATCTTTCATTATTATGAACTAATGAATGTTCTTTTAAATTAGCTATACGTTTGAATTTTTTATCACAAACATTACATTGAAATTGTTTCTCAGCATGAACTTTGTAATGTTTATTTAAAAGACCTTTTAATGGAAATCTCTTTTGACAAACATTACATTGAAACGGTTTATATTCATTATGCAATTTCAAATGACACTTTAAACAATCCTTATCTGTGAAACTCTTATTACAAATATCACAAATAAATTGTCCATCTTTATTATGAATTGATAGATGAGTTTGTAAATTCGATTTACTTGTAAAACATTTATCACAAATCTCACAATTAAATGGTTTTTCACCAGTATGTGTCATTAAATGTCGTCGTAATGAACTGTTATGTGCCAATTGTTTATCACAAAGATAACATTTCAATGATTTTTCATCGATATTATCACCACTATGTAGTTGTAAATGTTTATTGAACAATTTTATTGAAACAAAACACTCACCACATGTTTCACATGTATATTTAATGTCTCCCGAGTCTATTTCAGATTCTTGATTATCAGGGAAATCATTATTTTTTTCTAAAATTTTTACGATAAAATTTTTTGGATAAAAATCTAGACGACTATCAAATACTTACCAGTTTTCACGGGATGTTCCACATTTTCTATTTTCACATCAACGTGATAAAATCTGTGATTTTCATTGATTTCATTACCGGTAGTCGTTTCATTATCCATATATTCGCTCTTTATTTCAATTTCATTATTATCAGTTTCAGTCTTATCTGAAATTTTCACATCATCTTGGAGAAATCCCGGATATTCAGTATCAGCAGCCTTTATTTCGATCTCATCATTATTCTTATCACTTTCTGTTATTTCATCTAAAATATTTATAATACATTGGAAGTGCCTTGTTGCTTAGTTTTATTAGGTCTGTTCCAACTAGAATTCGAAACTATCAGAATTGTCGGAGACATGCGCAGATTGTCTATTTTGAGCCTTTTCGGGATTGTTCTGATAGTTTTGGATTTCAGTTGGAACAGACCTATTGTATTATATCGAGTGTACAACGCTATTTCATATTTGATACTTGTTGATCTGTCGATATAATCAAAAACTTGTATTTTTCGTTCGCCGTCTAGTTTGACCTACAATATCGTTGTACACCCGATACAAATATAGATAGATCTATAAAATTAATGGTCAAGGGAGCGTTGACTTTAAATGACGTAACGAACGTATGTCGACACTTTATCGTTTGTTACTAATCTGTCGATATTAATGAAATGTGTACCTCAAGTGCCGTAAAATCTGTATAGATGGCGTTACTGAAGTAAGCAGTATCACGCCGGCAAGGACATACGTTTGTCGTAACTGACCATAAATCTTGTAGATCGCACTGTATCAATATTAGGAGTAATATTTACCAATTGTAATGGTGTGCTTGTTAATGTTCATTTCTAATTCTTTATTTTGATCAATATGAGTATCAGTTGTATCATTTAAACTATTATCATTGTTATCATTTATTTGGGTTTCGCAATGATACTCATCATTTTCATCTATACTGTTACTCGAACTGTTATCATCATTTCCTTCTATTGCCTTATTATCATTTGCATTAATTTCGAAAGGATCATCTTTGATTTTGCTTTCAAATTCTATATTAAAGCCATCCTTATCAGTTTGATTATAAAGATCTTGTTGAAATTGCTTATCAGCTCGTGCAACCATTTCCAGAAAATTATAAGAATTAATCAGTTTTTCATAACAATCATTGCATATTATCTTGGGAAAACGATCATTTTTAGTTATCTGCAAACGAAAAAAACAAACAAGAGATGTTGCTGAAAAGTCTAGAAATCAACCGTAATTGTTTTACTTGTAACTTTGTTACTTCAGTAACAATGTGCAGTAATTGTAAACCATCTGGACGTTTAAAAAATATATTTTTCGACAAGTCAATGGATGTTTTTAGATGACACAACCTGCACAATTCCATTTTATTATTATTATTATTATTTATTATTAATATTATTGATAAAAGTTATAACAACGATGTACGACCACGTCAATGCCAGAAACATAACCTCAAAAAAACTAGTTCCAAACATAGGATTTTTATTTTTTTTTGTTGTGGCAAATCTGATTGATCCAGAACTTAAAGGAGTTCATACACTATCAATTAAAACTGGTTGTTTATTATTGCAAGTGCTAAAAATTTTTGATTAATTCGAATAATAACTCATTTATTATTCATCATCACTTGACACAGAAAATATAAAATTGTAGAGAACACCTAATCATTTCTCTTTTTCTCGGAAAAATCAAAGAAATGTTAGAAGAAAAAAAAACACGTACATCAATCAAGTGGAACAGAATGAAATGTTGGAAAACAATTAGGCTACAATAACGATAAAATAGTTATTTATGTACCAAGGGTCGTAAGTGAAGTTTTACGATCGAGTCCGTAAAACATAATTACGACCCGAGGTGTATATAATTTTTTTTCTACCATCGGCGAAAAATAATGCAAATAATTCTAAATTTTCAAATTGTTTGACATTAAATTCACATATAGGTACCTGTCAAATGAACTGTCATTGCTTTGTTACCATGGCAATTTGAAAAAACAGTGCCGTAATGTTCATTACAGCCCCCTTTTTAGGGCTGTTACGAAATCATTACAGCCCTCGGACGGTAAATGTCATTAACTGCCATAATAATAGGTCAATAATCGCCTACTTACGAGGCCGGTGGTAGGAAAAAAGTTATTTATTCGTACAAAATTTGAAATTATAAACTACAGAACAAATTCAATTAATTCTTTAGTAATTCGAACATAAAAATACCTGTTTACAATTGAGTTTTTACAGGATTCCTTAAAGCATTTTCGTATTTACAATTCTAACCACAAATGTTGTAAACGGTTTTACTTACTTATGAACAGATGATATATGGTATCTTAAGGCATTTTTTGATATAAATCTTTCACTACAAACATCACATATAAACCGTTTTTCACCAGTATGTGCTATTAAATGTTGTGTTAAACTACCTTTGAGAGTAAATGTTTTATTGCAAATATCACACATAAAAGGTCTTTCGCCACTATGAACTCTTGAATGATCGTTCAATTTTGATCTACGTGTAAAACTTTTCGTACAAATCTCACATTTAAATGGTTTGTTATTAGTGTGTAACATTAAATGTTCTTTAAATGTACGTCTTGCCATTTTTTTACCACAAACATTACAACAAACTAGTTTTCCAGCATCATGAATTAATGAATGTTCTTTTAATGAAGCTAAACGTGTAAATTTTTTATCACAAACATTACATTGAAATTGTTTCTCACCATGAACACCATTGGAATGTTTAGTTAAACGATATTTTAAAGGAAATCTCTTTTGACAAACATTACATTGATACGGTTGATTTTCATCATGCAATTTTAAATGTCTCCTTAAATATTCTTTATTTGTGAAACTTTTCTTACAAATATCACAAATAAATTGTTCAGCCTTATTATGAATTAATAAATGAAATTTAAAACTGTATTTAGTTTTAAAACGTTTACCACAAACCTTACATTCAAATGGTCTTTCACCAGTATGTGTTCGTGAATGTGCTAATAAAATACTGTTATGTGGAAACTCTTCGTCACAAATATTACATGTAAGTAGACGTTCATCATGTAATTTTAAATGTTTATTGAAATGTCGTCGAAGAAGAAAACTATCACCACATATTTCACATTTATATTTCGTATCTTTCGAGTGTGTTTCTCCTTTATCATTTTCCTGTTCAAAACTGATATTTTCTTTATCATCTACTACCGATTCTTGATTCTCGTATATTTCATCATTTTCTAAAATTTTCATATTGAATTATTGATAAACGTACACTGCAATCATATAAAATTTATGGTCAAAGTGTGCCATGACGAACGTATGTCCTTGCATGCATGATATTAATAATTCAGGTTCAGATGCTTACTGCACTAACGCCATCTATACAGATTTTACCGCACTTTAGTTAACTTAATATGACCAGTGGGGTGAAACCGGAGACCCAAGATCGAGGTAAAGGAAAGACATATCTTCTTTCCTTCCTTGAAAGGTTTCATGCTTATGCGCAGGTTTTTATATGTGGAAACGCTAGGACGTTATTTCGACGCATGCGCTTTGTTATGTTAGCTCACAAGGTGAGACAAAAAAAAATTCTCTTCTCTGGTTACTCTCCCACACGTTGGCTTCTCAATGGTATTTCACCCCACTGAATATGACAGATTGGTAGCAAATGGTGAAGTCTAGACATACGTTTCTGACGTCATTCAAAAATTTTATTGATCGCACTGTATAAGACTATCTAATATTTACCAATTTTCACGGGATGTTCTACGATTTCCATTTTCACATCATCCTGAAAATATCCCTTATTTTCAATGATGAAATCATCAGCATCCAGATCTTCGACCTTCATATTGATTTCATCATTATCCTTATCAATTACAAGACCACTGTCTGTTTCACCTAAAATAAATTATTAATATTGTTGTTTAATTGTTGTACTCGTAATTTAATTCATTACAATGAAACTCATCATTTTCATCAATTTCATACAATTCCATTTTAATATTATCTGAATTTTTAAATATTCATACCCACATGTACCACATGTCCGCGACCAGATAAACATAACCTTAAAGAGTTATAATAAGCTACCTTCGGTTATTGCAATCTATTCACTCTTTTCGTCCTCGTGCACTCCAAACCGTTTGACTATTGCTTCTGGGGCGAGCGAAAAGGGTTAACTGGTACAAAAAAGTGCGAATAGTGCTCACTCCTAAATTTCGAGGTCGCGAAGTGGTGCACGCCGGGCGGGCATGCGCAGTGATACTCCCATATGATGGAACACGTGCTACCAGAGTCTAAATCGTACTGGTTTGTGATGATTGGTGGGTTTTTCGTTTAGGAATGTTAAAAGTTCCTAACTATTATATACTATAGCTGCCTTCGGTTAATGCAAAACGGTTTTGGTGCAGGGTTTTGGGTACACGAGGTCACGTGACATAGGAGTGAATAGAGTCAAATGGGAAATAGCGAACGTGTTGGTGCTTATGGTGTTTCTAAACAAGAAACCCACCAATCATTACAAACCAGTACGATTTAAACTCTGGCAGCATGTGTTCCATCATATGGGAGCATATCACTGCGCATGCCCGCCCGGTGTGCACCGCTTCGCGACCTAGAACCAATGAAATAGAAGTGTATAGAACGATTATTGGCCATATGGCCTGTGTATAACAATTGAACTAGGTATGGACGTCGCCATGACAGATTGTCTATCTTTGTTCAACTAATCCCCCCACGCTTTACGTCGTTCATCCTTGTTTTTTTTGGATCGATCCAAAATTGAAAGAGATGGGTATAAATTGCTGTCGCACTTAGTTGTCTACTTTTTCAAAATAATAACAGATGTCGGGACAAGCCTGCTTCAGCATTAAAAGTTTATGTGGTTGCCTACCAGTGAATTTATAATAAAATATTTTATACATATTTATAAATTTTAAATGAAACTTTGCCATTAATTTAAATTTTATCAAGATTTCTCATCTTTTCTGTACCTGTTGTATGCAAGTACATTCATTTTAACTTCTAAACTGGGCAACTGGTAGTTATTCATAAGTTGTTCCGACAAGCTGTCCATTATTGTACAACTGTCGTCACTCTTATTACATATTGCTTTAAACATTATTATCTATTAAGTAAGTTAACTCAAACAATATCCTTATCTGTTTCAAATACAAATTGACTTTGAGTAAAACCGTCTAATTTGCATTTCCTCCCGTATTTTATGCAACCACCAATATTTAGCAGGCTATTCTGTAAACCAACCCTCAACTGTAGATCTACAGCTTTGGTTGGTTTGTGTCTCGAATATCCAACAGCTGCCTTCGGTTATTCCAATCTATTCACGCTATTCGCTCTCGTGCACTCCAAACCGTTCGGTTATTGCTTCGGGAGCGAAAAGTGTTAACTCCACTCTATTCGGCAAAGAAAAAAAAGTACGAATAGAGTTCATTCCTAACGTTCTAGGTCGCGAAGCGGTGCACACCGGGCGGGCATGCGCAGGGATATGCTCCCATAGGATGGAACACGTGCTGCCAGAGTTTAAATCGTACTGGTTTGTAATGATTGGTGGGTTTCTTGTTTACAAACACCATAAGCACCAACACGTTCGCTATTTCCTATTTGACTCTATTCACTCCTATGTCACGTGACCTCGTGTACCCAAAACCCTGCACCAAAACCGTTTTGCATTAACCGAAGGCAGCTAACATGTCTGCCGTCATACCTAAATCAATTTTGGACAATAGTGAGCGTTCTATTCACTTCTATTTCATTGCCTAGAACGTTAGGAGTGAACTCTATTCGTACTTTTTTTTCTTTGCCGAATAGAATGGAGTTAACACTTTTCGCTCCCGAAGCAATAGCCGAATGGTTTGGAGTGCACGAGAGCGAATAGCATAGAGAAACTAAAAGAGAGGCCCCAATTGGATAGGAGAATCAGACAACACGCGATACTAGCGCTGCAGTCGTAGTGAAAAGGAACTATTTACCGGCATTGTACAGTTTTACAGCAAAATTACAGTTTTATTACCGTTCATGTGTTTGATGTGTTGTTGGACATTGTTGTTGGTATAAAATTTTCCAAATGAGTTTTATGTTTGTTTAATGGTACCTGAATAAATACATGGTAGTTAAGTTGAATAATGATTGCTGTTTATTAATAATATAATTGTAACATTCAATTTGCAAGCCAAACATTAGTATTATCTGTAAAACATGAATTTGATTTAACAATGTTTTTTTTAGGTTAAGATTAATAACATCAATTGAGAATTGAAATATACATATGTCAATAAATTCAACCATGACAACAGAAATAAAATAACAATATGCAAAGAAAGTGTTAGTAAATTGTATTAATTTCTATAGTACTTATTAATTATTAAATATGAAGCGGTACTTATTAGTTTCTTCTGTATATCAGGTAAATGGTCTATACATTTGAACCAAGAGAAATCTATTTGCTCTAAAATATAATTCATCTTTTTTTGTAGATGGGTTATGTGACCGTGCTGATCTAATATGTACAAGATTGTATCCTCCAAACATCCGACGAAATTAATTAAATCTTTACTTGCATAAAAAAGTCGTGTTTTATCATCGATTTCTCGAAAACTTGTAAATAAATGTTGTGGTGAATTAGTTTACATAGGCATTGTTGAAGACTAATAATCAATCTCCTGTCGGTGCCTACTAGATAATCTTAAGTAAATACTTGTTTCCGGAACAATTTAAGAATGACAATTCTACTCACATTAGGCTGGTTAATGTGTAATTAACATAAATCTAATTTAATTAAATAACAATATGCAAAAAAGAAGCGTTAGTAAAAAAACAACTACATATTAATAATTGTTTATTGTTTATAAAAAATGTAGAAACTATGCTATTTAAATAATTTTCACAATAAACATAATATGTCTGTGTATTATATTTTTTGTATTATTTTAATCATATTTATGTATAGTATGGTATATATTAAGATGCTTGTGCTTTGTTTTGTACATATAATTAAGATGTATAACACTGATATTTGTGTTTTTTACATCTCTATGATACAAAACAAATCATCAGGATATCCCAGAGCAAAAAATTTCTCATGGTGGAATTCGAAATACGGGCGGGAAGTCACGTGATAATGTTAGTTCATTTCACTGCTACCACCAACGCTGCTGCGCTCGTCTTGACAAATTTTTCTTAGGGATTGGTGCCTCTCTTTTAGTTTCTCTATGGCGAATAGCGTGAATAGATTGGAATAACCGAAGGCTGTCACCATGATACAAATATACAGATATGCCAATGCGCACGTTTTCGTGACGTCATGTTCGAAGCAATCCCATAGACACAATAAAACGGACTGTGAAAGTCATTCCATAGAATTAACTACGAATCCGCAAAAGAATTCAAAATGCTTAAAAGTGTAAAAAAATTAAACATAAGTAAAATACCACTATATAATCAAATAAAATAGAAAATGTAACATTATTTTTCTCACAAACATATTTGCCAATCGTCTTATTCATTT
>JAZBHA010001159.1:0-15579 GCA_037464855.1 Iselma pallidipennis | reverse complement strand
ATTTTTTAAAATATGCTTTTCATTTGAAAGAAGAACCATGAATTTCTCCATCTAAAGCAACTGTGTACTTTTCGTTACACGATTATAATTATTGCAACCAAACTAGCTACAGCACAGCCTGGCATTTTTGAAAGTTTTATTTACTTTAATTCAAGAACCTACACTAAACAACAGAAAACGTAAACGTTAAACGTTAAATTTTGAAAATACTAACATAGTTGTGGTCGCTAATTTACATGTAAAATGTGTTTGGCGGGAAGTCTTGCTTCGAACATGACGTCATGCGCGAAATACCCGATTTACGTCTACTATCTGGCATATCTGTATATTTGTATCATGGCTGTCACTATAACTTCAACAATTACAGTTTGAAATTTAAACAAATCTGATTGGTGCGCGGAAGCTAAAGCAGTCCATGCACGATCATTCAAAAACTGACACGTGTTGCAAATGAAGAAAAACAATTAGATTATAATAACAATAATCAAGGTATTTATTCGTACAAAACTTAAAAGTACAAACTCGACAATAAAATATTAGATTTAATAATATAGGACTATAAAATAACTGGATTCTATACAAATTAGAACACAAAAATACCTGTTTTCCTTAAATTATCATTTAGTGCTATATTTTAAATCAGTTTTTGTTAATAAACCGTTATTTACGATACTATACAATATTTACAATATGAGTTTTTAGATGATTTTTTTAGGAGTGATTCTATGTGTAACTAGTATATTGTAATACAAGTGCGGAAAGGGCTTCAGTTTTGTAATGGCCCTATCCACACGAGTGGTACATACAATTTTTTCTATGAAAGTGCGGAATGGACAGAAAAACTTATTACAAACAATACAAGTAAACGGTTTTTCATTACTATGAGCAATTAGTGTATGATTTCTTTAGTTACTTTTTGATATAAATGTTTTATTACAGTTACATCGTTATTTATGATTTAATGAATGTAGTGTTAAACTTCTTTTGCTTTTAAATTTTTTAAAACAAATATTACAAGTACATGGTTTTGCATTATTATGAAGTGCGGAATGTACATTTAATTTATATGAAGTAGCAAATTTTTTATCACAAATCTTGCACGGAAATGATTTCTCATCATGAACATATTTAAAATGTTGATCTAAACGACATTTCATTTGAAATTTCTTTTCACAAACATTACATTGAAACGGTTCATTTCCATGATGCAATATTAAATGTTTCCTTAAATCGATTCGATTTGTAAATTTTTCATTACAAATATCACATGTAATAGGTGATTTTTCACCATTATGCAATAATAAATGATCATTTAAATTTGTTTGACGTATAAAACCTTTACCACAAATCTCACATTTAAAAGGTTTATCACCGGTATGTGTCATTAAATGTTCTTTAAGTGCCGAATGTCTTGCAAATTCCTTATCACAAACATTACAAACAAATAGTTGTTCATTATTATGAACTACGGAATGTTTCTTTAATTTATTTGAATTAACAAATTTTTTATTACAAATACTACACGTAACTGGTTTCTCAGCATGAACATTTCTAAAATGTTGATTTAAATCACCTATTAATGGAAATTTCTTATGACAAACATTACATTGAAACGGTAGATTTTCATTGTGATATCTTAAATGTCTCTTTAAACAGAGTATGTTTCTAAAAATTTTATTACAAATATCACAAATAAATTCACCTTTATTGTGAGTTAATAAGTGATTTTTTATATCCGTTACAGTATGACAACCGTGACCACAAATCTCACATATAAAAGGTCGTTTACCAGTATGTGTAATTAAATGTGTTTTTAAACGACATTTACGTGCAAACTCTCTATTACAAATCTTACATTGAAATTGTTTCTCAACATGTACACGTTTGTAATGTATATTTAATTGATGTTTGAATAAAAATGTCTTATTACAAACATTACATGTAAGTGGTCTTTTACTATGTAATTCTAAATGTTTATTGAACCATTTTTTAGTAATAAAACACTTACCACATTTGTCACATTTAAATTTTTCCCCCTTTTCTTCTTCTTCAAGATTTCCTTTATCAACTGCCGATTCTTGATTATCATTTTCTACAATTTTTCTATTAAATTTTCTGATAAAATTATATAGACAACAACTATCGAATACTTACCAGTTTTCACGAGATGTTCTTCAATTTCCATTTTTACATCATCCTGAAAATATCCTTGAATTTGATGCATTATATTGTCGGTAGTTTCATCAACCAGATATTCGGTCTTGATTTTGATTCCATCATTATCATTATCAGTTTTACTATCCGAACCTGAACTATCGTTATCATTTGCATTAATTTCAAAAGGATCATATTCAGGTTTGATTTTAAATTCCATATCCAAACTATCCTTATCAGTTTGATTATAAAAATCTTGTTGGAATTGGGAAGTAGCTTGTGATACCATTTTTGGAAAACTGTATGAGAAACAAACAGAGAGAAATGTTACAAAAAAAAAAAACAATATAAAAATTAGCTGTAATCATTTACTTGCAAACCACTGTACTGATTTGAAAATATATTTTAGGAAGAATTAATAGATGTTTCTAGATGACACAATCTATACAATTGCAGTTTATTATTATTATTATTATTGTTTAAAATTTTTAAACCAACACCCCCATGTACCATGTACAACCACAAAAAAACATAACCTCAAAGAATTTGTTCAAAATTTCAACATATCTGATTGGTGGGAAAACTAAAGGAACCCATACACCATCATTCAATAGAATCAAAAAATGATGGAAAACAATTATGTTATAGATAATAACAATAGTAAGCAATGTAGCCAGTTCTACGTAATAACTAAAGGGCGGATCGATAATAAAACGAACTTTTTAATGAAAAAAGTATTTATTTGCACGAAATAGTTTAATAAAAATTTTAAAAACGAAAAAAAAGCATACGCATACAATAAGATAATAAATTGATTAATGAATAAAATTAGAAATACAAAAAGTATAAGACAAAAAATTGAACAATTACTTAAAACTAGAAGACAAAAATTATTATAATTTTAAGAGAAAAACATTGGAAATAAACGGTATCACTTCTGGACCGTACTTTTTTCTACCGTTTTGCACAACCTCAACTTGGTATGATGTTGCCAACCGTCTTTAGTTACAAATTTTTTACCACAATCATCACACTTGAATGATTTTCTACAATGATTATGTAACTGTAAATGTCTATTGTAACTCCATTTATTCGAAATTTTTCGATTACATATCTTACATGTAATTATTTCTGTATTATGGTATCTTGAATGTCTTTTTAATAGAGTTCTATGTTGGAACCGTTTATCACACTGATTACATTTAAACGGTTTATCATCTGTATGTAATTTTAAATGTAAATTCAATGATTTACGTGATGTAAGTTTCTTATTACAAATCTTACATTCATATGTTGGTAATTCACCACGATGTGCCATTAAATGTTGTTGATAATACCATTTCGATGTGACTTTTTTATTGCATATTTTACATGTAAATATTTCTTTTTTTACGGTATGTTTACTTAAATGAATATTTAAAAGTGTTTTATGTGCAAAGTCTTTATTACAAATATTACATTTGAATGGTTTCTCGTCTAAATGTAATTTCATATGTAACCTTAACCAACAACTCGATGCCAATTTTTTATTACAAATCTTACAATCATACGATAACTGGCCACTATGTACCATTAAATGTCGTTTAAAATGCCATTTCGAGACAATTTGTCGATCGCAAATATTACACGTAAATACTTGTTTATTATGAATTGTTTGATGTTGTTTTAAAACATTTTTATGCGGGAAATCTTTATTACAAACATCACATTTGAACGGTTTCTCTTTATTATGTAACACCATGTGTCTAACTAGATTACTTTTCAATGTAAATTGTGTTTTACAAGTATCACAAGTGAATGGTTTTAATTTAGTATGAACGACTGCATGTTGGCGTAAACCAAATCCATTTGCAAACCCTTTATTACAAACATCACATATAAACGGTTTTTCACCACTATGTGTCTTCAAATGTATAGTTAATTTTTGTTTTAACGGAAATCTTTTATTACAAATCTCACAAATGAATGGTTTGTCGTCATTATGACTCGTTGAATGAAATTTCAAACTTTTCTGATTTGCGAAATCTTTATCACAAACATCACATTTAAATGGTTTTGCACCAGTATGTGTCATCAAATGTTTTTGTAACTGATCTTTTCTGTTCCATCTTTTATTACAAATATGACAAGTAAATGGTTTTATTGGATTATGTGTTTTTAAATGGGCTGTTAAAGCACATTTATTTGTATATCGTTTTTCACAAATATCACATACAAATGGTCGTTCACCACTATGTGTTTCAAAATGTTTCACTAAACGTTGCTTTAATTTAAATCTCTTATTACAAATATTGCATACAAATGGTTGATCGTTACTATGTAATTTTAAATGTGCTTTATAATAAGTTTCTGTAACATTTTTCCCGCATATTTTACATTCAACATTATTATTACTATTATTATTATTATGTTGTTGTACATGTTTAGTAAAATATGTTTTGCTCTTAAAAGAGAATTCTTTACCACAAATATTACATATAAGTGGTTCTTTATGTGCTTGTAAATGTTTATTGAAGAACCGTTTACGTACAAAACACTTACCACATGTTTCACATTTATATTTGTTTTCTTTCAAATTAATTTGTTCATTATCGGGAACTTCGTGTTTTTCCTGTACTACGATTTCATCATTGTCTAAAAATATTTCTAATAAAATCTTTGAAAAAAATCAAACATCCATTATAATTTACCAATTTTTGGGGGATGTTCTACAATTTCAATTTTCACATCATCTTCCAGAAATCCGGGATTTTCAGTATCCTGGTCCTTTATTTCGATTTCATCATTATTCTTATCACTGTCTGTTGTCTCATCTAAAATATAATACATTGAAAGTTCCTTGTTGCTTGGGCGGTGCACTATCGTGCACAGTTTAGTTTTATTAGGTCTGTTCCAACTAGCAGAATTGTCGGAGATATGCGCAGACCGTCTATTTTGAGTCTTCGGATTTTTCTCATAGTTTTTGATTCCAGTTGGAACAGACCTATTATATTATATCGAGTGTACAACGCTATTTCAAGTCAATGATTGTATACACGTGTGATTGATATTTCATACAAATTTGATGCTTATTGATGTGTCGATTTAATCAGATTTTTTGTTCGCCGTCTAGTTTGACCTACCATATCGTTGTACACCCGGTACAAATATAGATATTTATACAGTACGACCTATAAAATTAATGGTCAAGGGAGCGCGTTGAGTTTAAATGACGTAAGTAGCGTATGTCGACACTTTATCGTTTGTTGCTAATTGTCAATATTAATTAAATGTGTGCCCAAAGTGCCGTAAAACCTGTACAGATGGCGTTACTGCAGTAAGCAGTATCTTGGAGAAATCCTGGATTTTCAATATCATCGTCCTTTATTTCGATTTCATCATTATTCTTATCATTTTGTGTTGTCTCATTTAAAATATAATACATTGAAAGTGACTTGCTGCTTGGGATGTGCACTATCGTGCACAGTTTAGTTTTATTAGGTCTGTTCCAACTAGAATCCAAAACTATCAGAATAGTTGGAGGCATGCGCAGATTGTCTATTTTGAGCGTGTTAAATGCATTCGAGCATACGTCTGCCAATTTGGCACTTTTCTGATATTTTTATATTCCAGTTGGAACACACCATATCGAGTGTAAATGCAAGCTGAAACGCATGCAATAGATCTATGCGTCCAAGAGTGTTTGCGCAGAAACCTCAAAGGTGTACAGATTTATATCCTAACAGACAGCTAGGCGGTGTTGAAAGCTCTAAAGGCCTATAGCTTCGAGTCGAAAACCACCTGGGAGTGTCGCCAATCTCTGGAGCAACTGGCAAAGGGCATGGTGCCAGGGCATCAGGGAATTGAAGGAAATGAAAAAGCCGACGAGCTTGCAAGATTAGGCTCAACGTCCCAACCTGTAGGCCCAAAGCCATTCTGTGGGCTCACGAAAAGCCACAGAAGGGCAGAGATGAACAGATGGAAAAGGAGCAACAAATTGCTTCACTGAAGACGATATCCAAGTATGCGACAGGCCAGAAAGTTTATTGACTACTCGCTTAAGAAAACTAAGAAGCTTCTTGACCTAACTAGGAATGAGCTAAGACTCATTACGGGACTTCTAACAGGGCACTGTCCAGTTAGATACCATCTCAAGAAGCTGGGCAAATCTGTCAGTGAGAGATGCAGATTATGTGGATTGGAAGATGAAACCTCCGAACATGTATTATGTAAATGTGATGCCTTAGCTCGCACTTTGGCGATGTGACTATGTCGCCTGCCGAAGTGGGAAACAAGTCTCCCAGAGAGATAATCAACTTCGTAAAGAAGTAATCTGCGATACCAATAGATAGAAGGGTACGAACAGTAGATCAATAATGGTCGCAGTTTAGGAAGGTTGAACAGCCAAACGACCCCAGTAATCTAATCTAATATCGAGTGTACAACGCTATTTCAAGTCAATGTACCACAGTACACAGTGTGATTCAAAACACTTGTGGATCAGTCGATTTAATGAACAATTAATTTTTTATTCGCCGTCTAGTGTAGCCTACAATATCGTTGTACACCCGCTACAAATATGGATATTTATACAGTACGTTCTATAAATATTATGGTCAATCTGTACAGATGGCGCTAGCGCATTAAACAGTTGAACTATTACATATGCAAAGACATACGTTTGTCATGGCACACTCTGACTATAAGTTTTATAGATCGCACTGTATCAAGTTCTTGATTTTTATCTATATTTGTACTAGTTTTATCATTTAAATTACCATTTATCAATTTTTCATAACAATTATTGCAAATTATATTGGGAAATGGGTCATTTTCGGCTACCTGCAACCAAAAAAATGTTACAACAAAGAGTATAAAAAATTAGGCGTAATTGTTTACTTGTAACTTTGTTACTTCAGTAATAATATCTGATAATTGTAAACCATCTGGACGATTAAGAAAAATATTTCTCGACGAACTAATGGGTGTTTCTAGATGACACAACCTGCACAAATCCATTTTTTTTTTATATAATTATTGTTAATATTTTAAAGATCGTTTATCAATAACGGACGACCACACAAACATAACCTCAAAGAATTCGTTTAAAATTTCAACAAATCTGATTGGTGCGCGGCGGATAAAGGAGTCCATGCACAATCATTCACAACAGGCACTTGTTGCAAATCGAATAGAATGAAATGAAGGAAAATAATTAGGTTGTAAGAAACAATAATAAACAATAGATTTATTGATGTTTTATAAACAATACGGAATTATGGCTTAATTCTACAGAAATTAGAATACAAAAATACATGTTTTTCGAAAGTAACGCTACTTAAACTACACGTAAAACTAATAAAAAGTTCATTTATTATGAATCATCAAGTCATTCGACATGTTACATCCTTATTACAAATCTTACAACTACACGGTTCTTCTTTATTATGAACAACATGTGTATGTTCTTTTAAATAATGTTTTGATGAAAATCCTTTATTGCAAATATTACAAGTGAACGGTTTTTCATTACTATGTGTTAATAGATGTTTAGTTAAATTACCTTTAATGCTAAATGTTTTATTACAAATATCACATGTAAGCGAAGATTTTCCATCATTATGAACTGATAAATGATCATTTAAAGCTGATTTACGTATAAAACCTTTACCACAAATTTCACATTTAAATGGTTTATCACCAGTATGTGCTATTAAATGTTCTCGAAGTGTAGAATGTCTAGCAAATTCCTTACCACAAATATCACAAATAAATAATTTTTCATTATTATGAACTAAAGAATGTACATTTAATTTATATGAATTAATAAATTTTTTCTTACAAATATTACATTGGAATTGTTTCTCAGTATGAACGACTTTAAAATGTTGATTTAAAAGACCTTTTAATGGGAATTTCTTTTGACAAACAGTACATTGAAACGGTTGATTTTCACGATGAAATTTTAAATGATGCTTTAAATAGAGATTATTTGTATAACTCTTATTACAAATCTCACAAATATATTGTTTCTGTTTATTATGAAATGATAAATGTGCATTTAAATTCGATCTAGTTTGAAACGTTTTACCACAAATCTCACATTTAAATGGTCTAGCACCAGTATGTGCACGTAAATGTCGTCCTAATGAACTACTATGTGTAAACACTTTACCACAAATATTACATGTAATTGGTTCATCATCAATATTAATACCATGTAATTGTAAATGTTTCTTGAAATATCCACGAGAAACAAAACATTTACCACATGTTTCACATTTATATTTCGTGTCTTTTGAGTTGGTTTCTTTTTGATTATTGCCCCCATCATCTTGATTCTCATTATTTTCTAAAATTTGTATGTTAAATTATTGATAAACGTATGATTAAAGTGTGCTATGACAAACGTATGTCCTTGCGTATGTGATAGTTCAGGTGCTTACTGCGGTGACGCCATCTATACAGATTTCGCAGCACTTACTATGACAGGTGAGTAACAAATGATAAAGTGTCGACATACGTTTGTTACGTCATTCAAAGGCAACGCTCATTTGATCATAAATTTTATAGATCGTACTGTATGCAACTGTCTAAAACTTACCAATTTCTATTGGATGTTCCACGATTTCTATTTTCACATCATCGCAATAAAATACTTGAGTTTCATTGATTTCTCCATCTAGATCTTCGTTCTTGATTTTGATTCCATCATTATCATCATTATCAGTTTTACTATTCGAACCCGAACTATCATCATTTGTATTCATTTCAAGAGGATCATCTTCACGTTTGATTTCAAATTCCATATCAGAGCCAGCCTTATCAGTTCGATCACAAAAATCTTGTTGAAATTGGGAATTAGCTTTAGAAAATCGTAATCACAATCATTGCAAATTGAGTTGGGAAAACCGTCACTTTCGGTTATCTGCAAAAAAAGAAAAAAACACGGGAAATGTTGCGAAAAAGTATAAAAATTGTAATCGTTTACCTGCAACCTAGTTACTTCTGTAACAATTTTCGGTAATTGTGTAAAAAAAAACAGAAAAACATAACCTAGAAAGTTAGGTTATAAATGTCAACAAATCTGATTGGTGTGCGGGCGCTAAAGGAGTCCATGCACTATGATTAAAAACTGACACTTGTTGCGAATGGAGAGAGAGAGAGACAATTAGGTTATAATAACAATAATAAACAATATAATAAAGGTATTTATTCGTACGAAATTTAGAACTACAAACTATACCTACAACAAAATATTCGATTTAGTAATATGGAACTATAAAATAACTGGATTCTTTACAAATTAGAACACAAAAATACCTGTTTTTCTTAATTATTATTAAAGTGCAATTAATAAATCGTTATATACAATACTAGACAATACTTACAATTAGAGATGTACCGGATAGTGTGGCCGGATAGTTGGTGACCTAACCTATTATTCATGTTACGGAAACCGCATGTCGTGCAACTATCTGGTCTGCCGCATAGTAGGCGGTGGGAGAGTAAATAAGCGGCCGGCTAGGCCGGATCCGGATCGTAACCGGATATCCGATGCATCACTGATGTTCCCAATATAATCATCGTCGTACAGTCGTACGTCTTACCTTTTTCCAGAACTACTGTTCCCATACAAGGAATAATAGGCCAGAGAAACAACTATCCGGTCAAACTATCCGCTGCATCTCTACTTACAATATGAATTTTTAGATAATTTTTCAAGTGATTCTATGTATGTGTAAATATAGTAGTGGCCGCTTATTATAATCACATTGGGCCCTGCACTTTTCGATAACAATAACCGACTGATAACATTAGACGGGGGATAAAAAAATTGTGATTATTGAACTTTATTTATCACAAACAAATGTGTCAATTGCACAGCTACGGGCACATATAGGTATAATAAAAGAGAACGTCCTTTGGGGTAAGAAATACTAGTATTTTCGTTCGTGTAAGACAGGCTTTTTCTCTCTTTAGAGTAGCGAGGTGGAGAGATAGAATATCTTTCCTACGAGATTGGCCACAGATTCTGGTCTGTGAAGCTTGAGTTGTCTTATGGAGACCAGCCTCGACAGTCCGATTTACACAGGTCCACAAAAAGCGTCCTACCTTTAGTATCAGTGTCCTTATTAGAAAAAGTGTCATTGCGCACTATAGTAGAAATTCTTATAACAAACAATACAAGTAAACCAATTAGTATACAGGGTGTTTCATTAATCGTTTAAATAAATTAAATCACGGATAGGGCTCACAAAATGGAGCCGAGTTTCATTGTACAATATTGGATCGCAATGGTCCCGTTTTCGAGAAAAAAGGCATTGGAAATTGGGACAACAGTTGCCGAGCCCTTGGAATCGATCGAATGTGCAAGACGTGCCAGACTGAGATACCGAAGGAATTTGCTGATTGATAAACACTTGTGGATAGGCGTCTAAGTTGGTTGTCACTCGTTAGATGGTCGCTGAGGGAGCCAGTCCATCATTTAGGACAATTTTGGGTCGTTGTCGACGTGTATTTTGTGGAACGTACCGGCAAGACTTGCATATATTCTGTTATTTCAATAAGTAGGTTACTAAAAATTGTGTAGTTCAATGCCATGGGAATCCGCGACGTAGTGCTGATACTGGCATTCTTATCAGCTCGACAAACAACATTACGGTAGGTTAGGTACTAGTCCAGTGACCATCAAACAATGGTTCCAATTTGGGCCAATTTTTTTTTCTCTTTGAGGGATGCTGCCTTCTAAATCTTTTAAATGATTTTTGAAACACCCTGTTACTTTTTGATACAAAAGTTTTATTACATTTACATCGTTATTTATGTTTTAATAAATGTAGTGTCAAACCATTTTTGTTTTTAAATTTTTTACCACATATATTACAACTAAATGGTTTATCATTATTATGAACAACAGAATGTATATTTAATTTATATGAACTAACAAATTGTTTATCACAAATACTACACGTAAATTGTTTCTCAGCATGAACATTTTTAAAATGTTTATTTAAAACACCTTTTAATGGAAATTTCTTATAACAAATATTACATTGAAACGGTAGATTTTCATTATGAAATTTTAAATGTTTCCTTAAAGAGATGATGTTTGTAAAAGTTTTATTACAAACATTACAAATAAATTGTTCCTCATTATTATGAACGAATAAATGATTTTTTAAAGACGATTTATTTTGAAAACTTTTATCACAAATTTCACATTTAAATGGTCTTTCACCAGTATGTGCTCGTAAATGTTTTACTAGTGAAATGTTCCATGCAAACTTTTCATTACAAATATTACATTGAAATTGTTTCTCAGCATGAATACGTTTATAATGTCTGTTTAGAAGATGTTTTAATGGAAATATTTCACCACAAACCTCACATTGAAACGGTTTATTTTCACTATGCAATCCCAAATGTCTCTTTAAATAGTTTTTATTTGGAAAACTCTTATTACAAATATCACAAATAAATTGTTCATCTTTATGACTATGAAGTAATAGATGAGCATTTAAATTCGATGTAGTTTGAAAACCTTTACCACAAATCTCACATTTAAATGGTTTTCCACCATTATGTATTATTAAATGTGTATCTAAACGATATTTACATGTAAACTTTTTATCACAAATATTACATTGAAATTGTTTCCCGACATGAATACGTTTGTAATGTATATTTAAAAAATGTTTTAATACAAATGTCTTTTGACAAACGTTACATTGAAACGTTTCATTTAAACTATGCAATCTTGAATGTTTGTTTAAACAGTTTTCATTTGGAAAACGTCCATTGCAAACACTACAAACGAATGATTTTGCCTTATTATGAGTCAATAAATGAGCTTTTAAATTCGATGTTGTTTTAAAACCTTTATCACAAACCTCACATTTAAATGGTCGTTCACCAGTATGTGTTTGTAAATGTCTATCTAAATGATATTTACGTGCGAACTCTTTATCACAAATATTACATGTAAATGGTCTTTTATCATGTAATTTTGAATGTTTATTGAAATATCGTCGAAGAACAAAACACTTACCACATATTTCACATTTATATTTGCCCTTTTTTGAGCTTTTCTCTTCGTTTTCAGGATCAGCTAGCGATTCTTGATTCTCGTCGATTTCATTATTTTCTAAAATTTTCATGATAAGTTTTTTTTGGATAAAAATTTAGACAACAATCTAATACTTACCAGTTTTCACTGGATATTCTACGATTTCGATTTTCACATCATCCTGAAAATATGCCTGATTGTTGGTATTAGTTTCATCATCCAGATATTCGTTCTTGATTTCCGAACTGTTATCATTTGCATTAATTGCAAGAGGATCATCATCTTCACGTTTGATTTCAAATTCCATAATATCAATGCTATCCTTATCAGTTCGATTATAGAAATCTTGTTGAAATTGAGAATTAGTTTGTGATACCATTTTTTTTTTTGACTTAATAATCATGGCAAATTATGCTGGGTTATCTGCAAAAAGAGAAAAAACACAGGAAATGCTGCAAAAAAGTATAAAAATCAGCTGCAATCATTTACTTGCAACTTGGTTGTTACTTCTGTAACAATTTCCAGTAATTGTAAACCATTGCACTGAATTTAGGAAGAATTGTTGAATTTTTCTGGATCTATACCATTTCAGTTTGTTGTTATTATTATTGTTTTTAAAATGCCCATATCAACACCAGCTTGTATCGATCTATACAACAACCAGAACAACATAACCTTAAAGAGTTAGTTTGTAAATTTCAACAAATCTGATTGGTGCTTCCAGCGCACCAATCAGATTTGTTGAAATAACTAAAGGAGTCCATGCACGATCATTCGAAAATCTGACACTTGTTGCAAATCGAATACAATGAAATGAAAAAACAAACAATTAGGTTACATAATAGCAATAATAAAGATATTTATTGTTACAAGATTTAAAAGTACAAACTATACAACTTAATATTTGATTTAATAATATTTAAAAACTCCTTAATAACATGGAACAATAAAATAACTGGATTCTATACAAATTAGAACACAAAAATACCTATTTTCCTTAAATTATCATTTAGGGGTATATTTCAAATCAGATTTTGTTAATAAATCGTTATAACTATACTATACAATACTTATAATATGAGTTTTCAGATGATTTTTTTAAATGATTCTATGTGTAAATAGTATATTGTAATAGGTACAAGTGCGGTAAGGGTTTCATTGCATCATACGAGTTTGGCGACGACCCTTTCCGCACGTGTATTACATACAATTTTTTCTATGGAAGTGCGAAATGGGTAGAAAAACTGTCATTCTGCACTGTAGTAGAAACATTCTTATTACAAACAATACAAGCAAACAGTTTTTTATTATTATGATCAATCAGTATATGAATTTTTAAATTACTTCTTTTGCTATAAATGTTTCATTACATTTATATCGTTATTTATGTTTTAATAAATGTAGTGTTAAAGTTCTTTTGCTTTTGAATTTTTTACCACAAACATTACAAATAAATGGTTTCTCATTACTATGAACCACAGAATGCAGTTTTAATTGATATGCACTTGCAAGTTTTCTATCACAAATATTACACGTAAATTGTTTCTCACTATGAACGCATTTAAAATGTTTATTTAAAACACCTTTTAATGGAAATTTTTTATGACAAATATTACATTGATACGGTCGATGTTCACTATGCAATCTTAAATGTCTCCTTAAAGAGATTATATTTGTATAAATTTTATTACAAATCTCACAAATAAATTGTTTCTGAAAACGTTTATCATTGTGAATTTTTAAATGTTTCGTTAAATAGTCTTTAAGTGGAAAACTTTTATTGCAAATATCACAAATAAATTCTTCATCCTTATCATGGATAGATAAATGAATCTTCAAATTCGATGCAGTTTGAAAACCTTTACCACAAATCTCACATTTAAATTGTTTCTGAAAACGTTTATCACTGTGAATTTTTAAATGTCTCGTTAAATAGTCTTTAAGTGGAAAACTTTTATTGCAAATATCACAAATAAATTCTTCATCCTTATTATGGATAGATAAATGAATCTTTAAACTGGATGCAGTTTGAAAACCTTTACCACAAATCTCACATTGAAATGGTCGTTCACCAGTATGTGTTTTTAAATGTCTATTTAAACGACATTGACGTGCAAACTCTCTATCACAAACGTTACATTTAAGTAGACTTTTATCATGTAATTTTAAATGTTTGTTGAAATAAAAAAAAACAACATAATACTTATCACATATTTCACATTTAAATTTGCCCGTATTTTTGGAATGTTTTCCTTCTTTTTTCTTGTCCTTTTCAACATCACCTTGTTGATTGATATTGTCTTTATTATCATTATCCACCGATTCTTGATTGTCATATATTTCATCATTTTCTAAAATTCTTATGTTAAGTTTTTTTGGATAAAAATGTTGATGACTCTCTAATACTTACCAGTTTTCACTGGATGTTCTACGATTTCAATTTTTACATCATCGTGAAAATATCCTTGATTTTCATTGATTATATTGCCGGTAGTTTCATCATCCAGATATTCGTTCTTGATTTCCAAACTGTTATCATTTGCATTAATTTCAACAGGATCATCTTCGATTTTGATATCAAATTCCATATCTAAGCTATCCTCTCATCAATTCGACAATTAAGTAAAAAAATCTTGCTGCAATTGGAAATTAGCTTATGAAACAATTTTTCGAAAATTGTACCAAAATTATCAATTTTTCATAACAATCATTGCACATTATGTTGGGAAATGGGTCATTTTCGGCTACCTACAACCAAAAAAAATGTTACAACAAAGAGTATAAAAATTAGGCGTAATTGTTTACTTGTAACTTTGTTACTTCAGTAATAATATCCGGTAATTGCAAACCATCTGGACGATTAAAAAAAATATTTTTCGATGAACTAATGGGTGTTATTAGATGACACAGCCTGCACAATATTCCATTGTCCAACAATGAAATAGAAGTGTATAGAACGACTATTGGCCATATGGCCTTTGTATAAAAATTGTTACAGGTATGCAGGCTGCCATGACAGATTGTCTATCTTTGTTCAACTAATCGCCCCACCCTTTACGTTGTTCATCCTTGTTTTTTTTGGGGCGCCCCAAAATTGATAGAGATGGGTATATATTGCTGTCGCACTTCGTTGTCTACTTTTTCAAAATAACAACAGATGTCGGAACACACCTGCTTCAGCACTAAAAGTTTATGTGGTTGCCTACCAATGTGCGTATAATAAAATATTTTATACGTATTTATGAATTTTAAATGAAACTTTGCCATTAATTTAAATTTTATCAAGATTTCTCATCTTTTCTGTACCTGTTGTATGCAAGTACATTCATTTTAACTTCTAAACTGGGCAACTGGTAGTTATTCATAAGTTGTTCCGA
>JAZBHA010001158.1:14832-28390 GCA_037464855.1 Iselma pallidipennis | reverse complement strand
TGGCATTGAATGTTTTCCTAAAATACAGTGGAATTTCCGATATAAACGTTTTTTGTAAGCGACTTTGTTATATAAACGACCTCGATACAAATGATATTTTTTGTAAAGCACTTTTTGTATTAAAGGCCGAAAATTTATTTAAAAAAAAAATTGTTTGTCATACCCTTTCACACGCCCAACAAAGATTTCGTCCCTTTTCTCATTAGGTATAGCTGACGTTTTTATAAGCTACTTTTTGGCAAAAATTTGATTCAGCTTGGGTCACTTATAACGAAAATTCACTGTTTTCTCTAATGTTATTCGATTGTTCTATGATTTTGTTTCTTTTTTTCTGGGTTTTTATGTTTTTCCTAAAAGTAATTCTTTTTTCTTCTCCTTGCAATTGTATTGTTATGTTCATAATTGTCTTTCATTTATTTATTTTTCTGTTTTTTTTTAATTAATTTCTAGAAATTCTAATTAAGTTGATTCACTTTTATAGTTTATTTGTAATTTTGGGCGTTTGCAAGTTTCTGAAAGTTTTCATAGAAACTATAATTCTGCAGCAAGGCCGTACACAAAGGGGGTGTTTTGCGTGTTCATACACCCCCCGAAACTGTTTCACAAAACGGAAAAGTGTGTTTTTTCTGCAAAAACCTAAATCATATAGGCATAATACCTCCCTTTCAAAAAAAAATCTTCTGTACGCCCCTGTTTTGCAGTAACTAGAAATCGAAAAAAAGAGCTTTTTTGCAGTAACTTTTTTACATAAGTTATCGAAATTTCGTCAAACAAACAAGTAAATACAACAAAAATTACTGGTAAAATTTGGAATTCTCAAATATTCGTTTTCGTTAATGGCCTACGATAAAATCAAACAACATTGACTGTTTGTGCCTTGATTAGTTTGTTGATGGACATGAATCCATTAATTTAAAATGAGGCCCAGCTGAGTAACCGAAAAAAAATATATTAAAAAATATAAATATATACGACCTTTTCAAATTAACTTTCGGCTGGGGGTTTAAAAACCTAAAACACTTGGGATTCCTATGCGAAAAAAAGAATTAATTTGATTAATTCATTTATTTATTTCAAAAACAACATTGTTCTTCTTATAATAATGAAACCTCAAAAATTGTGTTACTATTCTAACATTTTTGGTAGCGTTTCAATCAATTTTAGTTACAATTACAAGTTCGGCGGTGTTACCCTTTTTGGTACTAATTAGATTTGTGTCCCTAGAGACTTTTTCTTGTAATTCTTTCAAATGGAATATCAAAGTTCTGAAAATTGACTACCAAAATTCATATCAATGTAAGGAAAATCAATGATAATAATTGACGATATGTTGTTGAGATAATTGATTTAATCAATTCAGCCTTGATAATTTAACTATTTCTATTATTTGCATTTGTATTATTATTATTATTGTATTTATTTTTGATATTTTTAAAAAGATTTTTGAAATTTAAGTGAACTACAAATAGTAATGGTTTCTTGTTTGTTATGTGTCACCGTAAAATAATCGTCATTTTAATGGAATTTAAGCTTTTTTTAACTGCTACACATGAAATTTTTAAGATTACTTTGTACTGTTTGGGGTAAATAAAAATCGAAAATAATGTATATGTGGGATAGAAGAAAATAGAAATCATCGCCCCCCTTATAGGTACTATGACGTTAACATAATTTTAATCTAATTTAAAATAATCGCTTTTTATTAGATCAAATGTTGTTAGATGGATTGAATCGATGAAAGAAAAAGTCGGTCATTTTGTCTACATTCCTACATACAACTATCGAATATCGATTGATTGTCGAAAATTTTATTAATATTTTTCGATAATATCCTATTATTTCATCGATGATAGTAAATAATCTTGTTAGCCTTGAATGTATTTACTGTATCAGGATCAAATACTTATAGAAGGTCGATTAAGGATGCATAAGACAAGATGAATTTTCGTGACACATCATTGACTATAGACGAATAATTCTGTGTAATTGTGATAGTCGGTATTAGAAAAATCAAGAACTGATTGTATTCTCTTGACTGTTTTAATATTATATCGATTTTACTTGCATTTGAAATTCAACATAATCGACCTACAAGTTTTTCCTCTCTTGTGTTGTGCCAACAAGTAGAATGCCAAGAATGTCAAATTACAGTAAGTGACACACTGGCAATTGGAAGGCTAGTTTCCGGTCATAGTCATAAATACCAAATATTTCTAGTTATCAGTAAAAAAACACAACGATTTTAATCTTTTTAGTAAATTTCCGTCCTAGTCTCTATCAATATTGTTGATTTTTCTGTTTGTTATTGTTGTTATTGAAGGCTCATTTGTGACGTCCTCTCAAAAAATTCATCTTCTATTAATCTATTTAGGTTTTTTTCGATAAATCTCTATTAGTAATCGACGACAGACTGTCGACGAACTTGTGCCACGCCATAGGAGTCTCCTTTTTTTTCCCTGCCAAACTTTTTGATATCTCTTATTCTAGTATATAGTGGTGGTGGATAAGAGAAGATAATCTTCCAGTCGTAAGACGGCTTTCTTTCTAAATGGCTATGCAACCTTCACGTTAATGTTGTTTGTTGAATCATGTGATCGAAATGTGTTTGTGATTATATCTGTGTGTGTGTTTATTATTTGTTGATATATTAGGGAAATTCCAAAAAAATATCCAAGAAAAATATTCCAAGTGAAATGTTGTACTGTGATCATTGTCAGGATTGTTATAATTTTCTAAATGTTAGGTAGGTAGTTGAGACAGATTATAAGAAAAGTCAAAACTGTTAACACAAAATAATGGTAGTCTCTGTTGAAGAATCTATTTTTAGCAACTTTTTTTTTGATTTTTCCTATTTGTTTTTAAAATTCATTGTATACTAGTGTATGTTTGTTAAGTTGAAACGGTCGATGACATCGGCATGGATATTTGCCTTGAGACAATCTTTTATCTAATGTCAATGATTATTAGAAAAGGGCAATTAGAAAAGGAATTTCATCAAATTTTCTCGTTTTTCGTTTGTTTTTGGGCACAAGTTTTCACAAGTTTTTATATTATCGATAATATTTCTAAGAAATTTTTTTATCATATATTTAATTAAAAATATAAAAATATTTGTCTTAATCAAATCAAAAATAACATCAAAAACCATTATCCTACATTGGGACCTTTGAAATTTGTGTAATTCTCGTCCAGAGGCTAGACTTTGGCGGCGCCTGTTTTTTTTTCTTTCCCTCTATATTATTGTTTTCTGGTCGACAAAAAAATGCATCAATTTTTCCCACCCTGCTGTTTGTTGTTGTCTATTTCCACTTATTTCTCCTCCCCCAATCTTGTTTGTTTAATTCTTGCGAACGTGACCTGTTTATATTTGGTCATGGTTGCGTTCAATATTGGAATACCAAAGTGGTGATGAGGAGGCATAGGATAGGAGAAGTTTTTTCCTTTTAGCTTCCTTTTCACATACATACACATTTTATAACAAAAAGGATTGTTTTATTTATATAAATTGCAACATGGCGAGTGTTATCATAATGATAACCTTGAGTCAGAGAAAAAAATAGCATCTTTTTGATGTTGTTCGGTTTCTTTAATTGTTTCATTTTTGTTTTTCGTCTTCTTCTTTGGCGGCTAGTAGAGGTTTTTGGATTAGCAAAAAGGATATCCTTCTAGATGCCGGATATGTCCGCATTCATTCCTAGGCGAGTTTCTCTTCATTATTTCTGTTTTCTCCCTCCCCCTTTCTCACCATTCTATAACTTGTTTGTCTATTCTTTTAAAAATTTTTTGAGTAATTGTGGCGGATGTTGTTTGTTGGCTATTGGTGGAAGGAAGACTCCTCTACTTGTCGTCTCTCTTTCATAAGATGAAAAGTAGATCAAGATCGGATTTTAAAGAGACGGAAAAAGAAAGGGGAATCATCGATTGTAATAGTAACGAGAGGTTTTTTGGTTTGTCGACGTCGTCCGCGTCGTCGTCGTCGTTTTTGATTATTTGAATGTTTCGCATCGTGAAGCAGACGTACGGTGACCTTGGCGAGGTCGACGGACTCCAAGTAGGTGTTAGTCCGCTACCTCGGACAACTAGAAATTTGCTTTGCTTACCAGAAAACCGAAAAAATCTTTCTTTTTTGTTGAGGAGAGTCTCAAAAAACGATAAAAAACTATGAAAAATTAAAGTGTGACTTATGGCCACCGAATAGAAAGCTCGGTGATTTTTTTGCGGTTTAGTTTTTGTTATTTTTAAGTCTAGGACATCATTCGTCTGGGTTTTTTGAAAATACTTACAACGGTCATTGAACTAGAAGTAATAATTTTTTTCTGATAGGCAAAAATATTTTCATAATGAAATAAGAGGACCACCTGTCTTTGACAGCAGCCTAATCCATCAATGAAAAAGACGTGATCATCTTATTACGAGTACTCTTCTAAATCATTAATTTCTCTATTCTGTTAAGAGAAAGATCCAAGAAGGAGCCGCTAGCTACTCTAGAGCAAGTGGTAGTGACCTCGACTAACCTACATCTCAACAATGTTTCTTTTCTGTTCTTTAATGTTGTGCGATTCCTCATGAGGCCATGGTATGGCATTGAGTGCATTCTTTCACGGTACATCGTCAATACACTGTTTGGAATGTATGTTATAATAATGTAGTAGTGTTTCGCTCAAGAGTTTTGCACTTGACCGGATATTCTTGAATGATTTCAAACAATTTTACCAGACCCTCATAATATGTACGAGTAGAAGAAAAAAAAAAGAGAAGAAACGACCCACATTTTTCCATCTTCCCATTCATTGATTATTCTAATCAAATTAAGATCATCTAATGAAATTCCAACTATTGTTATCGTTTAACGTCATGATCTAAATAAAATTGTCTCTTGTGAAATTTCGTTGTTGTATAAGTGTTATTCCCGGATGTGATGATGATGATGATGGTGGTAGTGATGCCGGCCGGCACTTTTGCTATGCTTCTTGGTGAACGGGGACGTTTTCTGTTATAAGAGGCTTTCTATAATAATAATCACGTGATTATCGTGTCGGTCGTCTCTCCGTTACTATTGACACATTAACATGGTGCACTTCACCTTGACTACGCCCGGTATCTTCTACATTCATCCGTTCTAATAATTTACAAAAAAAATAATAATATCGCGATTTTTATCAGGAGAAAAAATTGAAAAATTCGTATGAGTCATTCTTGTTTTATTTTTAAATGATGAACACAAATATTTCTATAATTATTATTTATATTTCGATAACAATTTAAATATTGTTTTACATTGTCATTATCCTGTATGTATGTATGACGATAAGAAGGATCCACGTGTTTTTTTTCTGTTTTTCCCCCTTTCGAAACAAAAACTCTTCTCACCTAAATGTAAATCAACCTAGACCTAGATTCATGTAATTTTTTTCTCTATTCCATGTTGAGAATTGTTCCAGTTTAACTGTCACGATTATTTTCTATTTCTAATTAAATATTATGTTGAACAAATCTAGTTGATTTTACGTACGTTCGACCAGGTCGTCTTATCAGTTCTATGTGTTTTCCTTATTAATCGAATGATTCATCAATTGTGTGTGTGTGTGTGTGTGTGTGTGTGTAGTCCCTGATTTCAATTTTCTTTCACTTATTGGCCCCTTTTTATCACAAGTATCATCATCATTATCATTCATCATCATCGTTAACCACCCACTAGTGACGTATGTATGTGTATATGAATCTTATCATAAGAACCGACATTTTACTACCCCTACCACCATATTACTATTATTACTACCACAATTGATATTTTTCATTGTTGCGTTTAGTCATTCGTTTCCAATTTTCTGAGAAAGGATATTACGTACAGTAATAATAACGTAGTAATAACAGAATCCAATCTACATCTGTATTGTGTCAAAGTTTTTGTGTTTGTGTTTGAACAATGTTAGAAATTATTGTTCAGGTAAAGAGAGAGATTAATTAATTGTTGCAAATTGTCTCTAGTTTGTTGTAAATATATTTAGAATTTTAAATTTATCGTAAATAAAAATTTGTTTGTGGTGCCTCTTTCTGTCATTTAGTTTACCGTGTTATCATCAATCAGTGATAAGGTGTTTGAAGTTGAAAGTTCGTTTTTGATTAGCTTTGTTTAAAATTCTTTGTTTATTGTATGCATTCTGTGATAAATGTCGTCTATCTCTCTTTCTACCATTTAAAAATCAATTTATTTTTGTTTTTGTTTATTAAGTGTCCGAGAAAATTTTTATAATTAGTTCGTCTTAGAAGTTTCTTGAAGAGATTTATTATTAGTTTTCAAGAGTAATGAGAAAATTTCGGGTTTGATCTTTATTTCTGAATAATCATTAATAATGGCGTCATTGAATTATACGCGTGACTCATATTTATATCGTAATTTTTGATAATTTGTTTATTTTAATTTCAGAATAGTAACGGAGGTGGTGGCGGCTCTAGAACATCAGCATCGTTTGGTGGCGTAAAGGGGGGCGGTGGTGGTGGTGGCGGCGGTGGGACGCCCATGGCCACCCAGCACCAAACAACGGGGGCCTTCCGCCAGTGGAGCGGTGTCGGTGGCGGTCATCAACACGGCGGCCATCCGACAACTGGTAGTAATTATTATCAAAGATATCCAGCAACACAGGCGGCGGCGGCTGCAGCAGCTAGTGTAGCATCAACGGCAACAGCAGCAGCGGCGGCGGCTGCTGTTTCAGCAGTTGCACAACAACAGCAACAACAACAACAACAACATCAGCAACAACAACAGCAGCAACAATCACAGCCACCGCAACAACAACAAAACTATAATACAACACCTAATTCGACTGCTACAACAACGTATAACTCATCTAATTCGGTAAGTTGGTGGATGCGCCGGGCAGACAATTCATTTTATAATTGAAACAATCTATTCCCATGATATAATCACCTTTTTTTTAAGTTGTTTCTGTTGAAAATAATAATAGGGGCGGGTATTGTAATTATCCTAGATCTCGATATTACTGTTATATGAAACAATCAATTTTAGAAAGTTACACTATAATTAAAAAAAAAAAACTTGGATACATTTGATTTGGTTATTAATATAGTTTATTACTTTAATCGAAAATCAAACAAATTTATCGATATTTCCCAGAATTTCCATGATTATTATTGTTATCTAAATTATCTATCTTATCAATAATTTTTTTTATTTTGTAATTTTCAATTTGCATAACATGTAATTGTTGTAAAGCTCTATTCTTCAATGAATGAAAATTATTATTATTATTATTATTATTTCGATTATAGTACGGTAATCAACGAGTGCCAACAGCAACATCCCCATCAAATACAAGCAGTTCCAGTAGTCATACAGGTAGTCAAATTGGCACAGTATCAACAACATTAAGCAACAATATGCCGAATAATACGAATTCATCATCAAATAATTCATCGTCTGGTACTGAGCAATTATCAAAAACGAATTTGTATATAAGAGGATTGAATCCGGGCACAACTGATAAGGATCTTGTTAATATGTGTCAACAGTAAGAAGTTTCTATATACCACTTTTTTTTTTGAAACACTTTTTTCTTTCTCTTGTATTTTAATTCCAGATTTGGCACGATTATTTCAACCAAAGCCATATTGGATAAGACCACGAATAAATGCAAAGGTAATTTGTATTTTTAGGTACAATGAAATTTTCAAAAATAATTAAAAATAAATAATTTTTATATGCAGGTTATGGATTTGTTGATTTCGAAAGTCCAGCTTCAGCCGAGGGTGCAGTCAAGGCATTGATTGCCAATAACATACAGGCACAAATGGCCAAAGTGGGTATATGGTATCATCCACGTAGACAAGCCACTGTACGTTTGCATGCAAGTAATACCTAGCTTTTATCCACCCCCTTCTTTTATTGTAGAAAAAATCAAGAAAAAGTATTTAAAAACTCTGTCACTTAAAACTAACACATATCGTCGCTGACAAACGAAAAAAAAAAGATTGGTTGATTTTTTCGTGATTTTTCATAATTTTTTTTCTTTAAAATCAAAATTTAAATTGTGACAGAGTATAAAAAGGTTTTTGTTTGTTGTTATTATTATTATTTATTATTTTTATTTTATAATAATATTTTTCAAGTTCGATTTCAGTTTATTATTTCGTTTCCGAATACAGGGTTGTTTTTATTGACCCACAGAAAAGTTTTTTAAACGTGAGTCAATATCAGTTGATTACTCTGTATATTATTTGTCTTTTTCTTTTTTTTTAGTTGATTTTTTTTGGTTTGAAATTTATTTTAATCCAATTCCGGTAGAGTATAGATCTTGTAATGTTGCTATGCATAGATGCATGAAAAAAAAAACAAATTAGATAAAAATTGATATCCCTTCGTCTATTAAAAAAAAAAATGTGCATCCTTTTTAAAAACAATACAATTGATAACTTGCCTGCCTTCAAAAATGTACAAAAGTGCTTCTTTTCTATGTTTATTATTTATTTATTGAATTAAAATTGTGAAATTATTAGATTGGATGAAAAGAATCAATTTTGGAATAGTTAGAATGTAAAATTGGGCACTGTAAATTCTGCATAATTATTTAATAAATACAGAATGTCCCAACTGATAATTATTGGAATATTAGGTCTGTTCCAACTAGAATCCGGAACTATCAGAAAAGTTCGAAATAGTCTGAGACATGCGCAGATAGTCTAGTTTGAGTGTTTTAGACTCATTTGCGCATGCGTCTGACTGTTTCGGGCTTCTCTGATTGTCTCAGATTCTAGTTGGAACAGACCTATAGTTATAAATGTTTATGGAAAAGATGATTTTACTGGGATATCCTGTATTTTGATTAAAAAGACAAAATTAATAGGCGGTTTGCATGTTGTATAATAAAATGATAACAGAGTACTTGCATTATTTCTGTACAGTTGAGAATTACCTAATAGATTGTGGCACTGATACCTTTCTTATTTCTATATTTCAAACTAACAATTTTTATTAGAATTACATAATTTTCCCGTTTTTTTTTGTTGCAAAAAAAAAGAAATACACACACGAGACTCTAAAATATTTTTTGTTAATTAAATTGATGATTCTTATTTTTATTTAAATAGATCTTTTTCTCTTTCTCTGTTTGTCAACAGCAACAAGAACAAGATCCAACTAATTTGTATATAGCGAATTTACCAAGTACATTTAAAGAATCCGATTTAGACAATCTCTTATCAAAATATGGACAAGTGATATCAACAAGGATTTTACGTGATGCTGTTGGTGTATCAAAAGGTGTTGGTTTTGCACGTATGGAAAGTAAAGATAAATGTGAACAAATAATATCGATGTTTAATGGTAATACATTGCCCGGTTCTAAAGAACCATTATTAGTCAAGTTTGCTGATGGTGGTAATAAAAAGAAGAATATGTATAAAAATAATGAGAATTCGAAAATGTGGCGTGATAATAATGATGCAATGGCAGCAGTAGCTGCTGGTTATGATCCGAATACATTAGCACCAAATGGTGTAGCTGCACAACACATGATACCAACAGCTATGACCAGTTATCGGGGACATTATGGGCAGGTAAATTTCCATAAATCTATAAAAAAATCAAGTGTTTAATGTATTTTTTTGTTCGTTGAATTTTTAGTATGCAGGCTATGCAACCCCAGGAGCTCAATGGGTGCCTCCATATGCAGTTATGCAAGCACCAATACCACCAGTTGATGATGGTTATAATTTAACTGGACATATGACACCATATAAAAGTGACGGACAGGGTCATCGTGGTATACCGGTAATGTTACCATCACCAGAAGCCGTACAGTACACCAACATGATACCTCAAGTATTATTAAAAAAATTTACATTTAATTGATTAACACAAAAAAAATAATTACGAAAATTATTTTAAAAAATTTCCAGTTAACAGCTCAAATGCAAGCAATGCAATTGGGCACAGGATCATATATAACACCACCATATTCATATTATCCATCGCACATGATCCATACAGTTACCATGGGCGATTCTGAACATACATCAAATGCGGCCAGTCCAGAGGATCCATACCAAGCCTATCAACCAGCACCGCCCAAATAATCTTAAATATTTGGTGATAATTTGGTGATGGATATATATTTGTTTTTGTTTAGCTTTTTTTTTTCAAGAAAAAAAGGTGTAAAGGTGTTGACACAAACAAAAAAACTGCGTCGAGCCAAAGGGCAAATCTAGTTTTTAATTAATTCTAGTTTGTTTTTTCACTCCCTACACTTTTCTTTTTTACTTTTGAGAAAATAGTGAACAACGTAAGATTACGTTATTTTTTTTTTTGATTTTTGTTTTTTCATAATAGATTGTAGTTTATAGTAGAATATTGTGTAAATTTTAAGCCGGCTGCTTTTTTATCTCTTCTTCTTCAAAAAAGAAAGTGAAAAAATGGCTTATTTTCTGTTGTTTTTTCTTTATCTTTAATATTAGAGAAAAAAATAAAACAAAAATTAGAAGATGAAAAAAAATTTGACTGAAAACATATTTGTGTAAAGTAGGTATTTTTGATACAGTACGTTCCTAGCTAAAAAAAAAAAACAAAAACATTTTCAGACATTGTATTGAAAGTATCCGAAATTTGCCTCAAATTTTTGAGAGAAAACAAGGATTTTAAAACAAATATAATTGAGGTGGTCAGGTTCATAAACAACACACACATTTATACAAACAACAAAATAACACAAAAAAAAAATCGGCGCTTTAGTAATTTTTACTTTAAAAACAACAATCTGTGTGTACATATAAATGAAAATTTGGGAGATTTCGTGTGAATAGTGCGAATGTAAATTTGTTTAAATTTATAGTAATTATTTTTTTTTTAAATATTTGCGTTTGTTAGATAAGTGAATTTTACAAAAATAAGAAAAACTACCAACACACCCATACAAGATAAAAAAAAGGTAGTAAGGTGACAATTTTTGATAATCGAACAGAAAAGGTGTATCGGACAGTGATTTGTGGTGGTTGAATATTTGTTAAAAACCGAAAATTGATGATCTTCCCAAGCCGTAAATATTTTTAATATTTAAATGGCAAATATATAGATATAGGTATTTAAAAAAAAATAATAATAATAATTTTATTTTTTGATGAAGATCTACATAGGTAGTTGTGTGCGCGCGTAATGCAGATGCGATATTAAAATATTTAAAAATGAAACAAATAAGCCTGCTCATTAAAAAAATCAAATAATTCTTCCTATATAAATTATACCACCATATATATATTTAACAATATTATAAATGAACTGATAAAACTTCCAATGTTGTCTCAATGTTTTGTTTGTTTTAATTTTTGGGGTTCGAAATTTATTTGGTGTTTTTCGATTTTTCGACATTCCAATTACAAAATTTTCGTAGTTTCATTTACAAAAGTCTCTCCCACTGTCCCTGTTCTGAACTAGGTTTTTTTTTCGTCTTCTTATCGGATTTTTTTTCGTCCTCGATTGTACAGATTTATATAAATATAGTGCAATTTTTCGTTTATTTTTAATTGTTTTACTTTTTTTTTGTCTTTAGATTTATTTATTGAAACTTGAGAGAAACTAATATATTAATTAATTAATTATATATACAATACATATATATGAATCTGGGATTCTTTTCTAAATGGACTGACTCAAAACCTTTTCTCGTATGTGTCTAATTTATTTTTTTTTTGTGTTTTTATTTGTAAATTTTTTTTGAATATATATAGATAGATAGGTATATATTTATATATATTTACTTGTTTCAAATTCACTATTTTATTACAATTTTTTCGTTAATATTGATTCAGTTGTTATTGTTTTTTCAATATTTTCACCTTCTGATTAAATAGAAAGACAGATTTTTCAGCGATTGATGAAACAGCTGTGATTTTCTAATAATTTATCAAGTCATTTTTCTCTTTTATTGAATATTTAATATGTATATGTGTGTGTTAATATTTTTTAATTAGGGGTTGGGGAGGGTTTGGAAAGGTTTATATATCGCCTTAAAAAAAATCTGTCAACAATAACAACTTTATCAAAAAAACAGGAGAAAAAACGGATTATTTTTGTGTGTCGTTAATATATCACATGACGCAGCCTTCAATTAGAGAGAAAGCGTATATTATTTTGGGATAAACCTAGTCCTTTAATAATCCCTTATTTTTATTTTTAGTCTTTTTAAAAAAAAACAGGGATTTTCTAGGTTTTTTTTCTTTTGTCCTCCTAAAGGACTAGGACACGAATGATGAGATTCTTACACACGTTATTTGAAATCGTGCCTTTTCAGATTGTCCATTGACAGGGATATACTGAAAAATATTTTTAATATATTTTTTTAAAAACTCGGTGTTTTTCCAACATATAATTACTAAACAAGTAAATTAAAAAGAAAAAAACAAACAAACAAACAAAATTTCTAACTTCTATAGTTGTTTTTATATATGTTGTAGACAGTTGTATAACACACGTTCGTTTTTCGGTTATTCAGTTGAAAGTAAATCAATTTTTGAAAAATTGGAGGTCAGGGTATCAAGTTAGAAGGACACAATAACTATTTAACTGAAAGAAAAAAAATTACATAAATAAATCTGCTATTGCAGTGAGTGTTCTCTTTTTGCGGCCCTCCATTCAAATAATTCTTATTGTATTAAACAAAAAAAAACCTACTAATTACAAAAAATCGTTTGTGTGTGTGTGTGTATGTTCTAAATAGCTATATCACGTGTGTTATGTTATACAATATAATAAAGGGCAGTTTTCGAGATACCCGAACGCCCATTACTAGCACACATGCTTCAATATGCCTTATATAGAAGTTCAGCATTTTTGACAAACATTTTTGCATAAAAAAATCATCCAAAAACAACAAAAAAAAAACATACAAGAAGAATTGAGAGAAGTAAACGGCAATCCCCCCTGACGACTATACAATATTTGATTTGTGGGCCAGATTTTTATACACTTTGATATGATAACCAATCTGAATGCCTATGTAATGTATATTTGAGGTAAATATAAATAGCACTGATGACAACAACCAAATATTGTATCGAGACAAGAAAAACCACAAGAGAATTGAGTGTTTTTACAAATTTGTTAACTGATAGGCTCAGTTTATATATTTTGTTTTGGTAATATACCGGGAAAAAATTAGCCAAATACCATATACTTTAATGGTATTTCGGACTATTTTTTAGACATTTAACAAATAATTTCATAAAGATGAATGAACGATCAAGTCACGACTACTACCTATTGATATAAATCTTTTAGAGAAGAAAAAAAAACAAGACTAGTAGTAAGGAAACGGTTTTTTTCCTTACTGAAGTCTACAAGGGTTTCTTTTTTGTTCTTTTTGTAAAAAGTGCGCGCGGATTGTGACCGCATCTAGTTTATAGGTATTTAGCTTTTAGATTTTAGAGTGTTTTAGTAATTTAGGTCTTTAGCTTAGCCTAGTGTTAAGATGAAATTTAAAACAAAACAACAAAAAAAAAATAATAATTGATGATAATGAAGATGAAGCAAAAAGAATTAGTTAGTTGTAGG
>JAZBHA010001158.1:0-14754 GCA_037464855.1 Iselma pallidipennis | reverse complement strand
AACATATTGCTGATACAGAGCGAATTTTGAATGATAATGATGATGATGAGAGACAGTGAAAGAGACACAACTTTGATTGGAATCATAAGACTTGAATTTTTAGTTTATAGTTATATAAATATAGATAGAGAGAGATATATTTAATATATAAATATTTAAAATAAATGCTGGATTTTTAGCCACAAGTGTCTTTTTTTTGTCTTAAATTGTTTTATATTTCTGTGGCTGGATTCCAGATTTCTTTTCTTGTGTAAAACAACAAAGAAAAAATCGATAAAAAGTAATTCTTTATTTTTATTAGTCATTAAAAAATGCTTCGTCTTTGGTTCCAATCGATGGATAATTTCAATGTCTCATTGGTTGATATAAAAAAAATACGTTTAGAAATAAGTAAGTGTTTTTTGTTGTTGATTAAGTTACAATTGTATGTTTGTTTTCATTTCTTTTGTATTTGTAAGTCTATTTCATTTGTGTTGGTAAAAATAAAACTGTATTTGTCGAGGCAAAAAGTTGTTTTACTTATGAAACTATCCAATTTAGTTTCGAAAACAACAGCCAACATTTTTTAGTTAATTGATAATACTTGGTGAGGTTTGCTCTACGCCAACGCAGACTGGTTGTGGTTCTTTCTCCACTGCATCTCGGCCTATAAAGCCTTTCGTATCTCTGTTTTCTCTCCTTCAGGAATGTGTCTCTAATCAAGTCTAGTATACTGTCTATCAGGGCACTGCAAATATCTTCTATAATCAGATATTCATCTCCAAAAGCCTTTCAATGTCTTGCGCTGACAAAACGTGTGAAGGAAGGATACATCCTCCTCTTCACAAGAAATTGCAGATTGTCTCTCTTTGGGCCACTCAGGGATTTCTTCAAAGACCTTATTTCTGGTGCGTTTTCCCAATAGGGACGTTGTTTTTCCTCTAATCGTAAGTAGTTCCTTATGGCTCCCGTTGATTCTGCATAAACGATGCCACAGGTGGCTCTAAGGCCTATTAGGTGTTTACTAGCAGCCTATTTACCTGATACAAAATCGCTTTGTTATGTTCAGCTAGCTTTGTTAGAATCTTGTTGTAATCTACTTATTGTTAGCACTACTCTAGAATTTTATCTCCACAGCAATGATATACACCGATTGCTTGTGCTTCCACCTCTAAATGTAGGGCTGGCAGCCCCAACATCAGCTCCACCTCCGCTGTTGGGGTAGTTGTCATTGCCCCAGTAATGCCTACGCCGGTTGTCCTTTGTGCCAAAATGATCAAATGTATTCGCGCTTCTATGCAATCAAAAAAATTGTGAAGCAATAATGCTTAGACTCCAATGATCCATTGTGAGCCCCGAGTTCTCAGAATTACTGAGCCCTTGATTAAGCCCAGAATGTCCTCAATAGATAGCTTCCGTACCTCCTGATGTTCAATGAATGGCATCCCAAGCCAGTAATGCCTCAGCTTAGGAAGAGCAGGACACTCACAGTATGTGAGCCGCCGTCTAGCATTCCTCTGAACATTCTTTACATGTGGGCTCATTCCTGATGCCCAGCATTGTGAGGTGTTTGTTTAAGTGGTAGTGCCTTGTTGGGATTCTTATCACTCTTCTTAGATCGGCTCTGTTCAATAGTTCAACGCAAGAGCCTGTTTCGAACGCTTCATGGAAGGACCTTTTAAAAAGACCCGGCATATTACTGTTGAAAACCTTTCGTTTAAGAGCCTGAAAATCTCAGAATTTCAGGCGAATCGACGGCACTTTTCAAAATTAGGCTGTACCTGCAAAAAAAAATGTTTTTCAAGTAACGAAACTATCCTATTTCGGCCTGTCAAATTTTTATTCAACTAAATCGCATGGTTTTTTAGGTAACAGCCAACGACAGACGAGTAACAGCGCCTTAAAGCAAATTAATGAGCACGTCCGGAAATATACCACAAACATTGAAAAGTGTCCTGTTTGAGAACCTGGAAATTTCAGGATTTCAGGCGAACGCCACCTCTTGAAACAAAACTGCATCTATTATAGAACGTTTTACAGTCTCTCAATAGGTGACTCTTATGTTTCGAATTTTTGAAAATTTCTTTCAGACTCTCCATGAATTTCCATTTTCTGAATATTCCATGAATTGTCCAAAAACAGCTTCAACGCCTACTTGATATTATTATTTAAATAATAATAATAATGATAATGATAATTAAAAAAAAAATTAAGCCAACAAAGTTTCAATCAGAACACACATTTGTCAATATCCACCTAAAGGTTGGCTCATTTTTCAGTGTCACCGGCCTAATTTCAACATTACCAGTGGCGGAATCTACAATTGGACAAATTCCTTCCTATTGATGTTTTCTGTATTTTCTAGAAATTATCATCAGTCATTTTACCAAATAATCAACCATAATTTCAACAATTAATAAACTTTCTTAGAAAATTGCTAAGTTTTTAGAATTTTTGTTTGAATTTTTCGAAGATCCACCACTGGACAAATTAGTTTCTACCTATGTTGTCTTGTAAATCCATCAAAACACTACTATAGCAATATTCTCTCTCGATCTCGCTTGTGTTAATGCTTTGGTTTTTTGGGGCCTACCTGCCCCTCTTGTCAAATTTTTTAATTTCTTCCCATCTTGAGACCGTGGTGAGATATTAGGTCGATTTATTTTATATAGAACTTGTCTACTTTGTTATTAACAACAACAACAACAACAACAAGAAAAAAACTTGACTGGACTCTTTTATGATTCCTTTTTTTCAAATACAAGACAAGACTTGTGTGGAACACAGGTATAGTATCGGATACAAGTCAAGATTTTTCGATTTATTGCCTGTTTATACAGATGCGTTACAATTAACAAATGACTAGCTATTTATTATAATAGTTTTCAAATTATTTAATTCATTAGAACTACGATTTTTTGGTGGAGAATTAATTTCATAGATGATTTCAGTTTTTTCGGTTTGCCTGCCCTCCTCCTATCTAGTTCGACCGAAATTAATGACATGTTTTTTCGGTTCACGCTAGTTACCTGTTATTATATAGAAGAACGTGGCAAAATTCCTATTTCTCACTGTCTTACAATCGGTTTTCTTCTATACACACATCTTGAAATTTCCATTCGACAGACTTCCCACCATCTATTTACCCCTAATTTATACACAGAAATATATTAAAAAAAATGAAATTTTGAAGAAAATTTATTGAGAATTTTTATTTTTCTTTGTAAAAAAAAAGGTGATACAAACAACAAACAACAGGCAGACTTAAACAGTTGCACACCCCAGGTTTTTCAGGCACAGAGAGAGGGTAGATTTCAGGGTGGCCTATGACATCCGTACAAATCGCCAGTGAAAAGACATGAAAATTCGATCAAAATTGACCGTGAAGCGTGCAAAAACCAACAGCTGAACGCTAAATATCATCGTTTCATATTATTATGATTGTGGTAGTTTGAAAAATAAAAAGAGACACATATATGTATATAATACGAAAATCTTTTATATATACATACATACGTTCAGTACATATGCACACTATGTATATAAAGAGGGTAAATCCCTTAATTGTTGTTATTTTCGCCATGTACCTATTGTTGAAAGATTCTTTTCATATGTGAATTGAGTAGAATTTTTCGTCTTGTTCATATGGGGAGGAGGGTTTCCAGTTGTTCCAACCGTATCTTGATTAGGTTGGTTCTGGCTTTTTAACTAGCTGAATAATCGCGTTTTGTACATAATTACACAAATCTTGACATGAAGAAGACCGGATTAGGAGGCGTGAAAATTCATTTTAACTGCATATTAATGATAGGTAAACTGTTGACGATGCACATTATTTTGGAAAGGAAAGCAAAAAACAAGTCAACCTTTTTAAAGAAATTTCGCCAAAATGATTCATTTATTTTTTGATATATCACAGAGATAATGTGATTGAATGGAAAACTACCCCTATTTTTGATGTCATCGTTATCGTTATTTGTAATAAATCATTACATAAATGATCAAAAATATGAGCCATGTTCTTTTTTTTTCGGCTATTCGGTCGACAATAATAGATATTGGAAATTTCTGATTGGCTAGAATATCAACTAAATAGGGGTGCAGATGTTGTATATGTATATTATATACAATACTATGTGTATAATACATATGTGTATGTATTATTTTCTTTTAAAAATTCGCCATGACAGTTGGTAGTTCAAAGAAACTACTGTTTGCTTTTGAAAGATTTCTTGTAGAAAATTTACCGTAACAGATTGGATTTTCTCTCAAATTTTATAAAATTTTCCAGAAATAATCTCAAAATTTGATCATATTAGTTTTGGATGTCAATCTGTGTGTGTATTGACGAGGGTTGTGTATTTGAATATCTTTTAAAATCCAAATAGTTCACCTTCGATATATTCATTTAAAAAGAAACTATCGACCAGTTTCGGTACTAGGGCTTCATCAGCACCTTTGGCTACAATATAGAAACACTTTAATTAGTAGACAATCGAAAAAATATGAAAAAACTTATTCAGTTACTGTAAAAGAGGACGAGAACAATAAGATAATTTGGGAAACTAGTGTTATTTACTGATTAAAGTGATTCTGTAGTGTAGCTACAGTTGCTGATGATGGCCTAGTGCTGAAACCGGTGCGGTCCGGTTGTATTTTAAATAAACACATCATAGATGCGACTTTATCTTTATCCTTCACAATATTTTAAAAATTCTTTTGCAAAAAAAATTCGACATGAAAGCTCATCCCAAAATAATAAAAATTGTGGTTCAGTTTCAACCAAATTAAAACCACAAATATTCATGTTGGACAAATGTTCTCTTTGAACGCTCTTTTTCACGTTTTATTTAAATTCTTGCTATATAAAATAAGAAAGCTACCGTAACTTTAATCCAGGAATAACAAAATTGATTTTCCTCTTATGTACACTTGACCGATTAGAAGTAGAATTTATCGGTAAAATGCAGAAAAAAAATCAACTAATCAACTCTAAGAAAGTAATAAAATAGGAAACACGTTTTAATGTAAAAATTATATATTTTCCTTTTAATAATAATAAGATCGTCGACATAAAGTATGCTATTAAAAATTATATGGCAGACTTGGAACTGTTTTTATCAGTAGATTAAAATTTTATGTTTTCTGTTGTTATTGTTGTTGTTGCTATTATTATTGTTCCTATAATGTTTAGATTTTTAGAAAAAAAAAGAGTTGCAGAAATTGTTCCAAGAAAGTAAATGATTTGAAATGACTATTATTGACACAAAAAGGGGTATATATTATTATTAGTCCACGTGTCTGTAACACGTTTGACAGCTTTTTCTAAAACTTGAAAATATTTAACTTGTCGAATTTTGTTTTGTGTGTTATTTCTCTTTCTGTGTTTGTTAATAAAAGGTCTTTTAAACTCATCATTTCACTTTGTTTGATGATTTTTCGACATCTCAATTTCAAGTTTTTCACCTACAGACACTTACAACTGAACAGAAAGTAAAAAGGATTAACAGCTTTTTTTTGTCGTCTTTTTCAAAACATTGATACTAATCTTCTTGCATTTTAGCTGTCAGTTTTGGTTAGTACCTATTTCTTTTTAAAGAAGAAACTTTTTTGTGTATTTTAATAAACAGCGGCAATAACTATAAATAGTTGAAAATACTGGAAAGTGTCAGACCATGTTCTATAAAATACAGTATATTCTTGAAACAATGGTATAAAATAAAATGATTTAATATTTTGTTTCGTCGGCGATTGTAAAGCCAATGTTGATTAGCGTGAAGACCGTAAGCTCACGCGTCGATTCCAAAAATGATTGCATTGCGGCAAAAAATAAGCGTTTGTAAAATGTGGCGATACATTTTTGACGTACAGTTCCGCAACTTTAGATTTCTATCATTCAACACAAAAACAAAAAGAAACACAACTTCAATTAATCCACATATCAAAAAAAAAAAAAAATGTTGCAGCCGCCATAATATAATAAAATATCAACAAAATCGCCCCCCTCTGGTCTGTTTTATTCCAATCGCGTTGTTCGCCTGGTGTTGTAGATATGTTGTGTTGTGTTGTCAAGGTTTTCTTTCAAATAGCTGTTCCGACAGCCAGTCATGGCGAATTAACTTCCACTATTTACCATTATCCGCCATTCATTGTTGCAATAAGGGGTGGCTGTTCGTTCGTGTGAGCCATTCTTAATGTCATCTATAAAGCAGTCGAAAACTAGCCCTATACAATTGTGTGTCGATTTTAATTAGATAGACCCACCCCGAACCCCAGTTTCCTATAGGTTACATAAAATATACTCATAAATTGAATGCAAAAACCATAAAGACAGAACCTCCCACGTGCCCTATTATTCAGTAGACACGTGTACTATTTAGGTACATTTTATTTAAAAGAAGTAAAATATCTAATTGCAACTCTTCTCATTTAAATTTGGTAGAAACAAAACAAAAATACTACAGGAATAGGAAATAGATTTGTTTTAGAATATTTGAGTTGGCAGGAGGAATAACTCATATAAAATTCGTTGCATCTAGTTAATTTCGTACTATTGCCTTTTATTACAAATGATTTATATTTGTGTTAACTTTCCCCTATACTAACATAGATTTAGATGGAGTGTAATAGGGGTGAATACAGAACCAATTGAATATTATATAAAATCGACAAACAACCCTTAAAAAGGGTTCGTATGATATATCAGAGTTCATCGCCTATCGCTAGCTGATAAGATCTTTTTTTTTTGACGAAATACAGCACTTGCGGCCGATTTCACCAAGCTGGCTCAAAGTCCGTTTTACTTGAGAACGGATTCGCATTGCACCAATCTGGCTCACCCGATCCGATGTTATAATGACGCCATTTCAGTTGAGAGAGGTTGGTGCAACAATTAAAGACAGGTTAAAGTTTTAAATAGTTGAACCACCTTGGTAAAATTGCGATGTGATTTGCCACTATCGGCCGATTTCTCCAACACGAATTAAACGTTGGTATCAATTCAGACTGCACCAAATTTTGGTCTGGTATCAACTATGCGCACTACGTCCGAACCGTCCATCACGCCAACCACGTCTAGTGATGCTTATGGAAGTCTTGAATCGAGATGAATTGGCCCGATCCGCTGCCGGTTCGAACGTAGTGCGTGTGGAGTATTCTTCGATGGGACGTGCTGTAGATAAATTCATGGAACCTTTTTGCATTTCGTTGCTCTATAACCGGAAGGAATACTGGAACAAAATTACAGTACATGTATGTATATTAAACGGAAATGACCGTATCCATCCATCCATCCATCATCGATCAATCAAACTATTATTTAAATAATAAAGTCAGTTTTTAAATTAAAACTGGATCATAAGAATGCAAGGCAAAAAAAAGTATAGCTACCTGTATAATTTGCTTAAATAGCTAACACGCTACCATAATTATTATTGAATCGATTGCATATTTATCGCACATTAACTCGTACTTTTTCATATATTACAGCCAACGAAAATATCAAGAGCTGCTAATATTTATGGTTATTTTTTTTCTCGTTGCTGGTATATTTTTTGTATCATTATTATTATTATTCAGATTTTGGGTGCTCCAGTCTTATTATAAGTCCGTTAGCTGGTCATATTGGTGGTCCGATATCTGGTTAATTATAGACATTTTCTAAAACGTGCACCAAGCAGAAGTCTTGTATATTTATTTTTTTCTTGTTCGTTCTTGTTCTTTTCGATCAATAAAATTGAAGAGCAAAAATTTCATTTAAATACTAGAATCGAGATATTTAGATTAAAATAACGTTTGAATGCGACACCTGTACAACATTCTTTAACAATTGTTTGCGCTCGAAACATTCGTTACGCCACCAACTTCAAACCGAGATTAGGACGAAATTCACAATATGATGGACGTGATAATATCTGATTGGAAATTTTCTAACTTTATTATTACTATTATTATTATTATTATTATTAGTATTGTTGTTGTCATTAATGGTAGTTGAATTGAAATTGTCGAAAGTTTTACCTGTAGATGTTTTTCTCTCAAAACGGACGGTCTCTTCTGGGGAGGATGTACATTTCAGGGACCCCCATGACGACCTCCCAGGAACAAGGTACAACATTTACCAGGGCGCGTTCGCTCCATATCATTGTTAAAACTATTGTCAGCAGTCTATTGTTAATAGTTTTGTCAACTGAATTTCTTCTTGTGCTTACTACTAGCTTGATGACAGGTATGAAGATATATGTGATTTTTTTCTCTATGGAGATTTTTCATGTACACTGATCGATTATATTTATAAAAATTTTCATTTATCCATTTTTTTTTGGGGGGCTAACTAACAACTCATTATTTATCTCTTGTAGACATTTTTAAGTTAATCGTTTTATTGCCACGTTCTCAAAAATAATTTTGCTACTGTTGAAGAATAAGACGAACAGAAAGAACAACAACAACGAAGAAATAATAAAAAGACGATACGGTATAATTTATCTGTTTCTTCTTTATTTTTTCTGAAAACTGGAATCCAACTGTGCCCTCCTCACAAACAGGATATTCATATGAATGGAATACGATGGAAGTTGAAATAAGGAAAAAATTAAGGTGAACTAATAATGTGTGGAGAGGAATTCAACACAACAGATGTAACGAATTCACTATTTTGACAGAATTTCACTACTGGAAAAAATACAAATAAAATAATATCATAACAAAAAAGAAGCAAAAATGTAGAAACAGTACCAAGAAATCAAAAGATTTACATTTTTTTTTCCAATTTCCAAGGTTCAGTTCCTTCGTCATCCTGATGAAAATGTTCCGATTCCATTTGAACCGAATCCTGGATTCAATTCTAAAGATAATCTGCTTCTGACGGGATTACACAACATCCCGCATAAGCACAGATGTCATGCGATAACTAATAATACGTTGTCATGCTAGAGATTTTCTTCAGTTATTTCATTAAATTTCGTATTATTTTTCCTTGTTTTTTTTTGCAATTTCATTTTTTTTCCATGTTACGGAAGTCTTTTTAGGCACTTTTTTGTAAATTTCAAGCCACAAATTTGAAATAAAGATACGTGTGTTTTTATAGTTATTTTTACATAAGACTATCTACCGTATAAAAAAAGAATTATATAAAGTTCTAAATTATTTTGAAGCCAATGTAAGGCATTTGAAAATAATTGAATAAGTTACTCACAACTATTCAGTTCCTAAACGTATAAATAAAACAAGGGGTCAAGTGCGAATCGGGCTCGCGCACTTAGGTTTTTTCTTCATCGTTATTTTGCCCTTCCACCTGGGAATACAATTTTTAGAAAATTTTTAATGACTTCGAAACTAGGTGCGCCAATTTTTGACTATTTATACGTCGAACCGTTTAGAAGTTACAAGCCTAGGTCAGACGGACGGACGGAGGCCCAAGTGAATTAAATAGGTTCCGTTATCATCTCTTTGAGGTATGGAACCTAAAAAGAAGCTATATCGCAGTAGGCTACGACCGTTGATCTAATATTATAAAGTGTAATAGAAAAATCTTCAACATCAATGATAATTTTTAGCATTTATTGTTACAGAGATAAGAAAAATTAGTATTTTTTAATTGAATGATGGAAACAAAAAGTGTTTCTTAACTGCCCTGAATTGCACTGCGTGGCAATATGCGTTGGTCCATTAACTTACACGAAATACAAAATCCTGAACTGCTCCGCACTGTGCTCTCCGTGTTTCCTGTGTCTCAAGATGCGCCGGTCCTAAGTGGTGGAGAGTCGCTAATACGATCAAAACCGCCAATTTAATTTATAAGGATGGATTATGTATGAAAGAAATACATATACGAAACTGAATTAATATTGCAGTTTATTGAACAAAATTTCGTATTTTCAATACACATAATCAGATTAAATTTACAAGAAATTATAATTAATAGGCCTTAAAGTATCTAATTATTAAGCATAAATTTATTAATTAATTTACAATACTTAACTAAACTATTTACAGAAAAAATATTTACAAATAAATGCAGCTGGTAAATGGGTGAATTAAGAAAAACAAAAAACAAAAATAAAAATTAAGCCCCGTCTGTATATAATATAGCAAATAAAAATATAAAAATATCATTTACACCAAGTAATTGAAATAGTGTTTTAAAGCTTTCTAAATTTGTTAAATAGAACAAGCTTTATTAAAAATTAAATAATAATAATATTGTTGTGATTTAGTGAACACGACTTGCACACATATCCATAGTGCCAAAATATGGATATCCTGATTTGGCTTCACTGGGTGAATGGGCGGCAGTACCATAATGACTTCCAGCAAATAAACTGCAAGAGATGAAAGAGAAAAAAATTGATACATTTTGTGATGAGTTTTATATAAAATAGAGAAACTACAAGAGATAGATAGAAAGAGAGATGATAAATAATATTGATGTGTGTGTGTGGGGAGTTTACCTCACACGAAATTAATTAATAAACACAACCGTGAGCTAGTAGTTGGAGTCTGTGTATCCAAAAGTATTCATTAAGACGAAAACCGTTGGAGATTAATTGCGTCCAATGGTAATATTATTCGGACGCAACTACCAATTATCCAGTCGATCAGTGGAACATTCCAGGACCGTATTTTCAACAGTGATTGGTGGTGTCATTGGTAAATATCTTTCTATCCACTTTTAATTTTTATATACGTGTTTCTATTATTTTGATTGTAAAGATGATTTAATTATTCAATTTAATTGATGATGGATGATTATTGTGCAGTTTTTCCCCCAGATATAAGGATGATGTAAGGAAACTTGAAATCGTGCCATAATGAAATTGCTAGCTTTTCCGTTATTATTTTATAATGTATGGGATATCTTGTTTTATATTATTAGTAATACCGCTCTCTACTTAAAAACAACAACATTTTGCGCTACTGCTCGGTTGTGTGTGGTGTTATGTCGATGATATATTGGCTGGTCGTCAATTTTAAACACTTGTGGCTATTTTAATTTTGTTTAATTGCACATTTAATGTTAAAGGAAATTATTCATCCAAGATCGATCATTAAACAATTTAAGTAAAACGGAAATTATAGATCTACAGGGTGGAGTTTTGAACGTTGGTTAAGAGCAACAGAATGGCATTATTGCACAATATACAGCCTGTTTCAGAATAAAGTGTAGTATGCAAGATAACGAAGCTGCTATTTGTATAATAAATACACTGTTCTGCTACCATTCACACCATTTATAGGAGGGAAATCGACGTGCTATTATCTCGCTTCGATTTATGGATAGGACATTGCCAATATCTGTTGTTATTTCTTTTGCTCCCGTGCTCCACAAGACCACACTTTATTTTGAAACAGTCTGTATACGTACAAAATAATAGGCCCTTGGGTTGAATGTGGAAAATTATTACGTTTTGTTCGCATTATCGATTGATTTCTGCTGCTGCTGATGATGATGATGCGATGTAGTCGTGGGTGGTTTATACCAGTTTAGTTTTATTTAAAAAACATACCTACTTTCAGGACCGGCTCTGATTGTTAGTACCTATATTGGCGCCCTTATGCGGGCAACTTTGTGTCTCCCGCTACACAAGTTGAGACAATCTTAAGAGTAATAGTGCAGTCATTTTGTTAAAACTACACATGGGTAGACACATATACCGGTATATTCAAATAACAGCGTGGTCTGGAGGAGCGCGAGAGTGAAAAAAATGACAGATATTAGCAATCTTTGATGCATGTTCCCCTACTATTATTCTCTCCTAACATCATTATTCCACTACAATCCAAAGTAGGGGAATCGTTGTACTTCTATCTCACTTCGATTCATGTATCAAAGATTGCTAACATCTGCCATTTCTTTTACTGTTTCGTTCCTCAAGATCACACTTTTATTTGGATGTAGCTGTATGTATTTTGCAAATATAAACTGGTATAGTAAACTTAGTGCACGGAGCCAGCTTTGCCCACTTTAGTATAATTTTTGTTTTTTTTTCAAAAACTAATCACGTAAAGTGTAGAACTGTGATTAGTTCCGATTGGTGTAGTTGGTTGGATTGCTATTTTTTTCTCCAATGTTTCGATTCTTTTTTCACAGACGATTTACTATAAAACATTGTCAATTACACAACGTTGAAACGATTAGTTTTCCGGGAAATGTTTCCGATCTATTTGAAGGAATCATTCGCTATCCTATTAGAAAAAAATGCACAACAGACAATCGTATCTATACTTTTCAACTGATAGACAAAGCTCTGACATCAAAAGGCACTTCCAAATTGTCCGATCGGTGCAGGTCAAATGGATTGGATCGCCGAGACTCTTTTCGGCTTTAGAGAATTTTCGAGTTGAAAGTAATTACTTTGATTTACTTATTTAATCAAAAGAATTACAGAGAAAAGAGCTAAAATAGGAAAAGGATTATAAAAAGAATATAAAAACTTATAGTTGCAAAATATTTAGGAAATAGAAACGATAAATCATAAGATTAAGATTAGAAATTTCAAATTTATATCCTTATTACTAAAACATGATTAAAGAAAATTGATAATTGAAATTGTATTGTAAATTACATTGATAAGAAGAAGATTAATTCACAACAGAAAATTACTTCTTGATAAACAAAAGTTTAATTTTCAAGAAAATAATAAAAAATTAAAAAAAAAGAGGAAATATTTGCAGATGGAACATAGCAATACGAAAAACGACAATAAAATGAAGAATGAATGCCCTTTTTTGAGTCAAACTTATGTTTTTCTTTACAATTTGGTCGTTAAACCAAAATTTACGTGACGGACTTTGGAAATATATTAATTAGAATTAATTAAAATATAAATAAATAAGCAAATTGTATTTCGGCACGTTTCAAATATATTTCATTGATAATTTCTGACAATTGTTGTTTAAAACTATAAATAATGATTAATATAACCTCCATATGGGACGCAACAATACAATACCCACTATAGGCGTTGTTTATATTACTCTTTGCAACTTGCAAGAAAATTATGACGACATCGAACTGTTAATATATACCAACATATTTCTCTTTTGTTATCGCCTTATATACATATATTTTTTGATTTGTATTTTATCTTGTTTTCATGACAAAAACAAAAAAAGATCTCACCTGTAATTCTCATGCCAGCTGCTTAAATTCTCCGCAACTTTATTGTTTTGAACACGCCAATTCTGTGGTGATACACTATGTTGATTAGGTGAAACTTGTGCCATATTATAACCAAACTGATTAGCACTATTTAGATTTTGCTCCAAACCAGCAGCCGCAGCAGCAGCTGCATTATTATAGCTATTATATAAACTATTTTGTGTTGTTGTTGCTGATGTTGTTGCTGCTACCACTGTTGATGTATTATTAGCAATCGATGTGGCTGCTGCTGCAGCAGCAGCAGCCGATAAACTTGAATGTGGTAAAGGGGTAGTTGATAAACCACTGCCCAATGCAGCAGCTGAAGCATAACTTTGTTGGGTGGCCCATGATGTTTGATTAAATGTTGTTGTCGGATCACCATATTGATTATGTACAGGAAATGCTGATTGTAATGACATGGAATTGAATGCGTTCAATTGTTGTGAATTTAATTGTTTCCGAAGACGGGCACGACGATTCGAAAACCATACTTGAACACGAGCTTCAGTTAGTTTCGTTTTTTGAGCTAATTCTTCACGTGTATACACGTCCGGATATTGGGTACGGCCAAAAGCTCGTTCTAAAGCTTCCAATTGTTCACCGGTAAATGTTGTCCGTGAACGACGCTGTTTACGTTTCAATGGTATACCAGGTTCGGATTCTGTATCGCTCTCTTCACAGGACGAAGTCGGCCCTGCAAGAAGATCCATCTCTATATTTTCACATTTATAAAAAAAGAATAAAATAAGATTCATTATGTATGATTAAAGTAATAATATCAAATAGAGATATAAAGACAAAATGATCTTTATTTTTGTATTTGTTATTTGTATATCTTGTCTCTCTATACACGTATATTAGAAAAAGACAACTGGATACGGTTGGTGCCTAATAAATTCCTGATACGGCTGGTGGAAGACGGGTAGCCAAGCATCAATTAGTTGTAATTAATTAATTACGTTTAATTTGCCGCTGGTAAGGGGACGGCCGTGATTAATCGATTTTTTACATCTCTTCTTTCTCTCAATCGTTTCTAAGACTTGTTGCTTTTTTTGCATCTATTTTTTTTGTTTGGTTGTTTATCTGTATTTGATTTACGGATTGGAAAAACAGTTAATCGTACACTGCTCCTGATAGGATTTTCACCGGTCAATTTTTTTCTAAAAACTATTTTTCCTTAAAAATGAATCGAATCACTGGAAAATTCAAATTTCCTTAAGATACTGTTCTAAACGATTAAGGAATTACTGTATTTATTTTCGGCTAAAAATTTGTAATTCAGTAAACAAACTTTCGGATTATTTGGACCAGTTTATTAGATTTACATGTGTGACAATTAACAACGTTTCGGGCCCAATGTTCCCTTATTCACGACAGGTTTGGTGTAATTTAGCTTACAATTAGTGACAAGTCTCTAGACAAGCTACAGGAGATAGAAAGATTTTCAAGTAGATGTGTAAACTCCTAGACGTGGAGATGTAGCATTGTTGCTCATTGGTCCCGGGGGGAATCTTCCCATATTCCTCTGTTCAGTTCGGCACTGTTTGCTGTTACATCAAACTAAAACCTTACGACACAATAGTACAAAACACGTATACACAGACAAGTCTCTGGTTTTTGATAACAACGAT
>JAZBHA010001157.1:5877-24778 GCA_037464855.1 Iselma pallidipennis | reverse complement strand
TAATTTGAATACTCGTAATTTATGGGTTATGCAACCAATAATACACATAACCGCACTTTTGCTCGATTAAACCGATTTAATTAATTAATGTAATAAAATTTGAATTTCAGATAAATTTAAATGCAATTTAGAGCAATTCTTGATACGTGCGATCGCATTTTAATAAATTAATTGTGAAATTCTTGTATTTTACTTTTCGGTAGTTATGTAACCAGTAATACAGACTTCACAATTTATCGGACTTATTTAATTAATTATTAGAATTTTGGTTATTTTAGGTAAAAAATCAATTTTAATTCGAGCATAAGTGATTTTTATCAATTTTTGATGATCTATGATTGGATAAAATAATATAAAATTGATATTTTCTACAATTGTGGGTTATGCAACCAACAATACACCACCTTTGTGGATCATTGCTTTAAAATACAGTAGAACCTGTCTAATCCGTCTAATCAGTGTGTATGGTAGATTAATGGAATAAACGGATTAATGAGTGTATGTATTTGATTGATTTCGTTGTAAAAACGAGAGAAAAGGCACTAAAACGGCTGATTGTGGCGATAATTCTTGGCAAATCCGTCGAAAAACGGACAAAAAACGATAAAAAGCTGCAAAAATGACCAAAAATGGCCAATGGGGGAGACGTACTGTGGTGAGGTGGACGGCCAAAGGAAAAAGACGAATGAGCGGGGGAGTGGGCAAGGTTGGAGTGTGGGTTGATCGGAGGTCAAATCCAAACATAGTTTATTTCTTCGCATCTATCAATGCATTAATTTTATTGACGACTTAATTTTAAAATGTGAGATTGTTGGTTCTCCGATTTCCAGACGGACGAAGTCACGCACAAACCACTAGTTGTAATAACTAATAATCATTTTTTTCCGGCTATGGTCCTCCAGGTGGCGGTGGTGTATAGTTCGGATCATCACTTTTACACTCTTCCTCCCAATTATCCGGTATAACATCTCGAGTTAATTCAATTAATTTCGTCAACGGGCAGAATTCATCACAATTCGGTAGATGTAATTGATATGGTGGTAAATCGGTGGAATTACGTAAATAAACTTCAATACCATATTGATTTGTTATTTTATCTTTACTGAATTCAATTAATATCATTATACCATAATTTGGTATTTGTGGATCCCAGATATTTAATGTTTGTAATAAATTAACAATTGTTGAATCATGTCCAGCATACAGGAAAGCTTTACGTTCATTTGGCTCTAGACGATTTTCTTGTTTCAATTGCCAATCATTTAATAATTTCTTTAGTAGAACACCACCTTTTAAACGATTCATTTTTCGATTATATGCATTTAATACATAACTGAAAATTGTTAAATCTTTCATTGGTTCAGGGTAGTATTTTTCAGTCCAATTGGGTAATTTTAAACCAAACGTTTCTTCAGCTAACAGTGTACTATAAACATCTTGAACATCATCGAAAGTTTTTATTGTTTTTCCGGTATGTTCTGATAATTCTTTGAAGATTTCTTCATTTTCTTCGAGTTTTTTTTGAATTTCTTCACTTTCCATGACATTATCTAATTCTAAATGGTATTGAGCACAGGGCCGGCGTACCAATAATAACTGGAAAATTATCACAATGTATCATTTTTCTCGTCTTTTAGAGTGAGAGGGATGAATTGAGGCAAAGAAATCCTCCTTGTGTGTACGTTAACGCGCGAGCGCAGTTGCTGTGATTTAAGATTTAAATCGTGATGGGTAAGTGACAGCTGACAGATGTAGAATGAGACATCAATATCAATCAACCAATAGGTTGCTTCATTGACACTTGTTGTCTCTTTCCACATCTCTGCGACAACGCCAGTACCAATGACGGCCAGTTTATAAACCAACCGTTAGGGGACGTATACACGAGGAAATCTTTCTCTAGCGACTGTCCCTCTCTAAAAATGTTCTTTCTGTTCGTTTTAGGAAAAGAGGAGAAAAATGAAAAGTCTGTTCCAACTAGAATCGGAAACTGTCAGTCCGAAATAATCTGAGGCATGCGCAGATAGTCTAGTTTGAGCGTTTTAAACTCATTTGCGCATGCGTCTTATAGTTTCTGGATTCTAGTTGGAACAGACCTATAATTACATGATCTTGATGGAGCGGTTCCGAATGTACAGGTATCGGTTGCCAATCTAATGGTCCCCATTTCTGGTCTTTCTCCACTGGTGGCCATAATCCAGCATTGATTAATTGTACACTAGTTTTTGTACGATCAACATCTGTTGTTTGTGTATAATAACGATCGGGTGTATAAAATGTACCCAAAAATTGATTGTAACGTTCACGTAAAAATTTCCCACTATTATATAATTCCAGTTTTCCTTTCTACAAAAAAAAAAAAAAAAAAATACAAAACAAAGAAGATGGCATTGAAAAACTCAATCGTTAACTTTGACCTTTGTTCGTTTTTGTTTTTCAATCACGCACGATCAAAGAACTTAATTACGCAATTAATTAATTAATTAATTGGACTTACGTTAGTAATTTGGCCCCAACCAACAGGATAGAAGGTTTCATTAATATAGGGATCTTTCGGATACGTGTCAGCAGGTGTTCGAATACCATGCCTCATAATCTGTAAAATTCAAAAATTTAATTAATTAATTAATTAATTACGACAAAAACAAAACACTTGCGATATGTAATAATTGTAGTTCTTTTGTTTCATCTTGGGCACTTGATTGTATACTGAACCCTATAAGGGCAAAAATGATAGCACTTGCAATGATCATAGTTAAAATGATAGTGCGTTTCTTCATCTAGAAAATAAATAAATAGATTATCATTCAAATATATTTTTTTAAAAATTTCAAATTTTGATAAAATAGAACGCCATCTTTTAATTCAATTATTAAACAAAATTTTTGATATATATACCTACGAGTAGGTATATATATATATATATATATATATATATTTTTTAAAGGTTTGTTCTCACCTCTCTTCCTTCCGGTTCGGTTGATGATAACTCACTAAAATCGCGGGTAATTATTTCCGTTTTGTGGTTGCCCCCCTGTACCTGTTTCTTGGGCCTTGGGCGTGTTGTTGCCCTTCTTTTTTTTGTTTTGTGGGGGTACAATGTATATAATGTTGAGACAAACTTTTATTATATATCCATTAATCTTGTGATAACAGTAATTTATTTTAAATTGTTAATAAAATGATAAGGAATTCCTTTTATTGCCTTTATTTATTCGTCTAATTCTCCGTTAATATATAATATATAATATGGAAATAATGAAAAATTTGATGTTACTACTAGAATGGAATATGAATAGCTTCGTTATCCTTTGTAGTTGTTGGCCTTGACATAATCGTTAGTTTTTTTTCTTCTTTATTTTCACAGAAAAACAACAACAAATCAACAAAAATAATAATCCTCCTAAATTCTAATTAACATTTGATTGAAATCTGTAAAGCTAAAATTAATGATTTCTTCAAAAAAATGGTCAGTTTCACCAATTCCAATTAAATTTAACTGTCAATTAGCTGCAAACAAGTGTCATTGGTGCAACACATGTTAAAGAAAAAAAAACTTTTGAATTAAGACTTCTCTAATTACTTAACTGTCACTTACCTACCAATAATTGTTTACCGGACAGTTATTAAATTTAATTGTCCTTGGTGAAATCCACTCTTTAAATGGGCATTTCAGCAATATTGACTCGGTGTCATAATGAATTTTAAGGCGACTTTAACTTGTAGAGTCACATTCTAAGTCTATAGCTCCACCCCGAATCTTTAAATACACTGGACTTAGAATGTGACTTTACAAGTTAAAGTCGCCTAAAAATTCATTATAATACCGGTCCATTATCTATCAACAGTTGAATTTAACTATCATTGGCGAAACTCGTATTAAAGCGGAACTTTATTCAAATTTAACTACCTATCACTCAGGGCCGGACTGGCTTACCTTGGCCCCGGGAGGTTTATGAGAAAAGAAGGTATTTCTTCAGCTGATGATAAAAAAAAAATACCTTAAAAGATTATTGGTGGCCCTTCAAACACTATTTGGCCCCCAGAAACTCATTGGCCCCGGTAGAAATCTCCCCATATCCCCTCTGTCCAGTCTGGCACTGTTTACCTAGCTGTTACATCGAATTAAAACTTTACGGCACAATCGCACAAAACACGTATACAGGACAAGTTTTCGGTTTTTTGATAACAACGATACATACGAAATAAAGTTGCATATTGCCCTTTACCACTACCATCTACCATCGATGGTAAGCAATGGGAGACTGCATAATACTATCGGGGAGGTCCATCAACAGGCTGAGTTCCAAAACACACCACGACTTTCGATTTTTAATTGCAGTAAGTTTGCACAGCGTGGGATAAGGAGAGATGAGGCCCTAAGTAGTAAGTCTCTCTCTTTTCTACTTCTCTCATATTTCCCAAAGGCATTCAAACACCACTAGCACTAGAAAGTTAAAGGCTTGGTTGATAACAACGATACATTCAAATTCAAAATAAAGTGGCCCCTGACACGTTATTTGGTCCCCAAAAACTCATGGGTCTTGGGGGAAATCTCCCCATATCCCTCCTGTATAGTCTGGCATTGGCTATAGGTTAATAATAATAGTTTATTGGACAGTTACATTTAACTGTGATTGGTAAAACTCGTGCTAAAGCGAAAATTAAAATCAAGATTTCTCTGCTGTTATTAGAATATCAAAATACGGTTGATACGATACGATCCATTATTTTTCCAAAAGTCAGTTTCATCAACTTTAGTTAAATTTAATTAACTGCTAGTTATCAATAATCGTCTATTGAACAGTTTAGACTTAATGGTCGTTGGTGAAATCCACTCTTTAAATGAGAGTTTCACGGATGTTTGTAAATTTTGATAAAATACTAACAATCTTATTTAAAAAAAATAAGAAAACGTCAACGTTAACGCTAAACCCTGTTAGTGAGAGAAATCGATTTTAACAATATTTAACGTTAACGTTTACGTGTGTAGTGCAGAAACTCCCAACTAAATAGTTAACGATTTCCACGCTAATTATCAAATTTTCAATGATTTTCCATAAAGTATGCCGAGTTTTTCCAGCAAAAACAATCATTTGTTTCCTGTTGTTGTTGGTAACAAAAAAAAACAACAATTTTTTTATTACAATTTTCCACGTTGTATCATATTTTGTTGTTGTAACGAGAAAAAAAATGAGTAAAATCTTCAAGCCAAAAGGTAATTTTTAACCGATTTTTAAAACATAAATTTCCGCAAAAAAAAACACCCTTAAAATAGTCACTTTTTCTGAGGATCTATCAAAAATCCGACCACGGAACCACCGTACCATCCGTCCTCGTAGCCGTAGCGCTTACACGACAAGTTCGTATTTAAGTGATGATATTGGAGGTGGCAGTGGTAGTGGTGGCGGTGGCGGTGGCAGTACTTCCAGAGACACAACAAAGTACGACGACACATGGTCCCCTTATATCCCGAAACCGATTGTAGTGAAAAACTATTATCCGGATGAATTTAATGTGTGAGACACAAATTTTTATATCAAACATTCGATCCCTAATAGGTATTTTCGAAAAAAAAATGATAATAATTTAGAATGAATCCTGGACTGATGATAATTACATCAATAATGGTACAACAATAACTCCAAATGGTGTGATTTCTTTACGTTTACATGACCAGATCCGTATCGATATATCATTGGATCGTGCTATTCGAATAACAAATATGAAAAATTTTATTGTATTATCATTGAATTCTAGTGGTAGTTCAGCTGTTTTAATCCATCCAAATGGACGTATACTACAATACGGGTCAAGAGTTGAAATATTAGCCCATGATGGGCAAGGCAACAATAAGTATTTTTTATCAATTTGTACTCAAAACAAGAAACCACCCCAAAATTTTCTAGATATGCAAAAATGTGGTATAAAGGTGTCAGTTTTACAAGTGACCAATGTGCTTTAGTTTATTTAGTCGATTCAGCTGGTACACGTACAACAACCGATACATTTACCGATTTAACTGGTGATATCAGTTTGGATGTTTTCTATAAGTAAGTTTTGAAATTCCCGCTATAAAATAGTATCAATAACTCACCAAGAGGTGGTGCTATTACTAACAATAAGCGCCATCTATAGAAACAGTAACAAAACTACTAATACTCACCAATAGATGGTGCTATTACAAGTGATAACTGTCATTTGAAAGGCGGTAAATTTGAATTATTTTCTGGATTTCTAGTCATTCTAATGGTAGTTTAGATTTTGATGGTATAACATATGGTACACAATTAATTAATGAAGCTATCAATATCCTACAAACAGCTAGTTATTGGTTAACTGATGACCGTACCGATAATTGGATTATAAATAATGTTAGAATATCACAGACTGTTGATGGATTGGTTCGGTAAAAATATTTTGACCCATTTTCCAAATTATTTAAATAATTTATTGATTTTTTTTTTTAAGTGTTGGTCGTAATAGTAATAAATTCTCATTACGTACATCACCAACAAATGGTTCAGCATCAATAACAACACCATATTTACATTGTACTGGTTCAATGGGCCAGACAAGACATTTGTTTGTACGACGTGGTGAACGGCGTATGCATTATGATGGTACAACATTTATTGTACGTAATGCTGGACATTCAGCTGGTTTTGATGAGAAACATCAATTGAAAGTCTATTGATCACAAACGGAAAAAAAATGAAAATTTTACGTTTTTTCTTCCTCTTCAATTCTAACCCTCACAAAAAAAGTGTCATTTTTCTCAACAGTGTTAATCATCTCTTCTATCATTTTTTTTTTTGCATGTAATAGTGTTTCATTCAATAAAGATGTGATTTGAAAAAGTTGAGTTTCTCCTCTTTTGTTATTAAAATGAAATCAGTCCATGGTACCTGTACAATAAAAAAAATGATAATTTTTAGTTAGTTGCAATAGGCTGTGCTGCAAGTTACGTAAGTCTTTACTTATTACATCAAATCTTTTTGTTTCCCGTTACGCTTGGTTCACACTAAAACATACTATTCTCCATCCAAAAAAGCTCTTTACGCATCCTTAAGGCTGGTTTATAGAGGTCGCTGGCGTCGGCGCTGGTGCGATCGCTGCGACTACACGCAAGCGCTGAAGCAGCAATTTTTATAGACCAGCCATTAGAATGGTAAAAAGTTACATATCATATAAGACTCAATCAACGAAATACGTTTCTTATACATGCGGGAAATAAAAAAAAAATGATATTTACCATAATGGGTGTATATCCAATGGTTTTCAATTGTCGTTCTTTCATACAAACTGTCCCTAATGGTATACTTGTATTTCTAATCGTTAAATTTGGTACTAATACAATTATTGAATACCATTGATAATGGTCTAAATCAAATGGAAATTTTACATCACCTAATATATAATTTTCAAAACCAAATGGTTGAATAAATTCACCAGTTTTACGATTCTTACATAAAATTATATCTAAAAAAACAATTATATTTAATTAAAGATTGTTACACATTGGTGCGACATATTCGCAATCGTACGTATCCTGATCGTTCCCGACTTTACACAACCATGTAAAGCTTCTCTTATACCTTAAGATTTGGAACCAATAGTGCTAAAAGGGTTCCAAATTTCAAAGCTGCGAATTTCTGTACCAGCAACGAAAAATCGCATTGATGTGTGAGGGAGGCTTTACACGATTATGAGACGTTAGTGCAAGGGTTGCTTTAGGCCGACTGCAAACGTGCGGAACAACACAGTCAGACTATTTTTTTTAGAAATTCATTTGCAAGCTAAGCGAATATGGTCGAGCACGACTCGGCCCAATTACGCTTAGCCTGCTGACAGCACAAACTGAATAAAATGAGAATGCCTGCGCCGTTCCATAGGCAACGTATGTCGAGATGAACATTCTCTAACCGAATGAACTGAAAAAAACTCCAGACGCATCAATTCAGAATGGTATGCGCTGATATTAGAAATTGTATGCATTAGGAACCTTTCCTAATTCAGAAAACTATTCCGGACGTCTATGGCCGGCTTTACGCGACTATGAGACCTCGGCATAAAGCCCACTTCACACGACTATGTGACATCGGCATAAAGCCTACTTTACACGATTATCAAACACTGACCTAAAGTCTGTTCTACACGACTCTTGACGACTGTTTTACGACAACTGCAAATATGTCTTCTTTCTATTATTAATTACCTGCTTTACTGAAATGTGGTAAAATATGGTCAACTCTTAATAAATTTCTATTACCATTCATTAGATTCTCTAAACAACTATAACAATCTAAAAATAATTTATCAGCATTTGTAAAACGTCGTTTCTGTTCATAACTAGGTGGATATTCTGTTAACCATTTAACACTTTTATATTTACGATATGGTAATAAACGATTACCATTATAATTCGTACATTCAATATCAATTGATGTATTTAATGAAAATATTGATAATGGTATAGATCGTGATGATTTACCATAAATTTCCGTAAGATAATCTTCATTTAAAATTCTATCCATTAAATCATATAAATAGATATTACGATAACTTAAATAATGTAGAATTGATGGTAAACAATGATAATATTTTAAAATCTCTTCTTGACGACTACTCTGTCTTAATTCATTAATTATCAATTCATATAAATTTGGTTGATGATTTTTTAAATTAAAATTAAATGCAACATTTGCTAATAATATACGTTCAATATCTTTTAAACGTATCATTGTTATATCATTAATTAATTTTTTTGTTATCTTTTCAAGACTTATATCATGTTTATATTGGATATTAACACCAATCAATGATAAATGTAAACATGTTTGATTTGATAAACGATCAATTTCTGGTACGAGACGATCCAACATCAAATCTAGATCATTTGATAATGGTAAATATTGGGACAGACGGATCACCTGCAAAAAAACAAACAATTAACGCTAAATTATCGATCTGTGATAAGAACATCAATCTAGCGCGCCATAATGCCAACAGGACGCGCGTAACATTGTGCGCATGCGTATTTCTAGTGTAAAACCCCTTTAATAAACCATGGCCCACTAGATTGATCTTGTAAGTGTTGTCGAACCTTTACGATTGCTGTTAATGTGATTTCATGGATTGTAGCGGCATTTTCGTACACTTTTCGGATCATTTCTTTTAAAATTGGTTCTAATTTAATTTTACTTTGTGTTTTAAAATAACCCATTGCAATAATCGCCAATTCATCAATATCATATTGATCGATCATAGTTGATAGTTTATCTTCAATATCGAATTCAATCGATTTTCGTCGACATATATTATAACAGAAAAATACGTATAATAAATCTTGTTGATTTAAATATTTAATTTTACGTAAACAACGATCAATTACTTCAAATATAAAATCACAAATTCTACCTAAATTTAGTTGATACCATAATAAACTGAATTCAAACATTTGTTGTATTGTCCAATTTGTTAATTTCCAACAACAGATATCATCTAAACATGACCATATATCATGGAAATTATGTGATTGTATTGTATCACATTGTGGATATTTCGTAATAATTGATAATAATTCATATAATTGTTGGTCAGTTAAATGTTCACAATTATCCATTAAACCATCAACTAATTGATCGAAACAATGATTGGATAGATTAAGATTATTGTCGATTGAGAACTGATTAACTGATTTAAATGTATTTACGATTTCATTAATTGATAATTGACGATAATTACGATTTAGGAGTTCATTAAAATCATCCCAATTATCCACTGATTTATCAATGATTATGGTTTCATTAAATTGTGGCAATTTTGGTAGATTTTCATAGGCAAATTGATTTTCACTATCTGTATACAATTTAGCCAGTAATTTTAATGAAATTCGTAAATATCTCTTCTGTTGTTGGTGTTGTTGTTGAAATTGTTGTAAAAAAGTTAGGTTATAACAATTCGAATTAATTACTGAAAATTTATATAAATTATCAGAAAAACGTCTATAATTAACACTAAATAGTTTCTGATATGGATAATAACGGAATATTTGACGAAACATTGTCGTTTTTTAAATGGAAAAACTCGTGAAAAAGTGAGGTTAACCGTACAAACAACATAACCTCAAAAAGTAGTTCAAAATTTCAACGATCAAAGAAAGTAGTTCAAAATTTCTACCATTAAAGGAGTCCATACACCATCAATCAGAAGCAACAGAAATTGGGGAACAAATAATAATAATAATAATAACAGTAATAAACCATTTATTTGCACACAATAGTATGACAAAAAGTAAACCTACACACTAAACAATAAAATAATACGGAATCACAAAAATTAGATCAACATAATACACATAAAAAATACATTTATTCGTATCTGTTTGACCAGTTTCTTGATATTCAATAAACATTTAGTGCTAGATCATCAATACTAGCTGTGATGGTAGTTGGTTCAACATTTCCGTTGATTCTTTTAAAATTTAAAAGACTCAACGAAAATATCGAACTTTCGAAAAGTTCTTTCAAGAGATAATTGAAACAGATCTGGAACGTATTAGGACTTTTACAGCTCCTGTTGACCGCGAATAATGGAGCAAGCGGAAGAGTTTTTCAGTCAAGGCAGAGAAGAAATAGAGGCTTGTCGAAAGAATGGTACTAAAGTATACATTTAATGTGGAAAATTTTCGAAGAGTTGAGAAAGTCCTTAGACGAACGAATTCAGAATCAATCAATGTGGTGCACACGCCCAAGCGAGGCACTACTAGAAAAATTATCAATATCACCACCAGAAACTAGTGAGACAGATACGAATAATAACACTAAAGAACAATGAATAAAAATACATTTAATGCTCCTTAATCTAACGGTTTTTTTTCTTTACTATGAACACGTAAATGGATTCTTAACTCATTTTTAAATAGAAATCTCTTATTACAAAAATCACATATAAAAGTCGTTTCCGCACTATGAGCTATCGTTAAATGATGGTTTAATGTTGTTCTTCTTGTAAAACCTCTATTACAAACCGTACAATTGAATGGTTTCTTATCATTATGTAACATCAAATGTTCTTTTAAACCTGAATGTCTAGCAAATTGATTGCCACAAATATTACACGTAAATGGTTTTTCACCCGAATGAACTACAGAATGTATTTTTAATTTACATGCATTTACAAATTTACTACCACAACAATTACATATAAATTGTTTTTCACTATGTAGTAATTTAAAATGTTTATTTAAAAGATAGTTTTGTTGAAATTTCTTATGACAAATATTACATTGAAACGGTTTTGTTTCATTATGTAATATTAAATGATTTTTTAAATACATTTTATTTGTAAAACATTTATTACAAATATTACAAATAAATGGTTTCACCTGATTATGAACTAATTGATGAACATTTAGATTTGATGTAGTTTGAAAACTTTTACCACAAATTTCACATTGAAATGGTCGTTCACCAGTATGTGTTCTTAAATGTATTTGTAATGTCGAATTCTTTGTAAAATCTTTATGACAAATATTACATTTAAATGGATTTCCATCATTATTATCATGTAATTTTACATGTCTATTGAGATATTGTCTATAAACAAAACACTTACCACATGTTTCACATTTATATTTGGCCTTTTTCGATCTTTCTTTATCATTAAGAAAGTCTTGATTCTCGTGTTTTTCGGTATTTTCTAAAAAAAATTTTGACTACAAATTTCAAATTTCCCGCGTTTTCAAATTAGTTATGATAACTAGTTCATAGAGGCGCTAAAATCAGTATTCTTTTTATGGAATTTGACAGATTAAAGTGCCACAAAATCTGTATAGATGGCGTTACTACAGTGAGCAACTGAACTAATATAGATGCAACGACATACGTTTTGTCATGGCACACTTTGACCACAAATTTTTTATATGTAGATCGCTCTATATATTATAATACTCACCAGTTTTCATTGGATGTTCTTCGATTTCGATTTTCATATCATTATCAGGATAAAATCGTTGATTTTCGGTAATTTCGTCATCCAAATGTTCATTTTTTAGTTTTATTTCGTCATGATTGTTATCAGTTTCAAGATTACATTCGGTATTATCTGAAATAATTAATAAATTATTATAATTTGTTGTAATTTTATCATATTATAGTAGAAAATATTAATATTTACCAATTATCATGGGTAGTTCTTCAACATTTATTTTAAATTCATTCTTAAACTGTTGATTTTTATCATCGTCAGTTTTATCGGTTGTAGTATCAGTTTTTGTATCCAAATTGTTATCAATATTGCCTTTAATTTCAAGGTGATCATCTTTGATTTCTGTTTTAAATTCTCTATGAATTCCATTATAAAGATCTTGTTGAAATTGCCAATCAGCCTGTGATACCATTTTCAGAAAATTGTAAAAATTTACTAATTTCCCATGACAATCATTACAGATTATATTGAGAAATGGATCATTTTCGGCCACCTGGAAAAGGAAAAACCAATTAAAAAAGAGGCGTAATCATTTATACTTGCAACTTTATTACTTCAGGAACAAATATCCAATAATATGTAAAACTTATAAACCGTTTTTTGATTTGAAAAACTGTTTTTCGAGGAGCTAATAGAGATTTCTAAAACATGCACACTTTACACAAATCGATCTTTTTCGTTTGGGTTTTTTTGTTAATCTCACAGATTAGATAGAATAACTGGCTTGTGGTTAATCTTTTCAAAATTGTTGTTGCATCCGGCCAGCTGACCACCCAATGAACATAACCTCAAAAACCTAGTGTCAAATTTCAACAATTCTGATTGGTTTCAGAATTTAAAGGAGTCCATACACTATCACTCATATGTCAAGTGGTGAATGTTACAATTTTCTAATTGTGTCACTTCATGTCGAATCCATCCATCTTCCAACATGAATCATGTTATAAAACAATGTGAATCATTGCTAGAGATGTACCGGATAGTTCGTGATCTAACCTATTATTCATGTTACGGGAACCGCATGTCGTGCAACTATCCAGATAATCAGAAACAAATTCAAGAAAAAATAACAATAAGATTTCAGTCAATTGGACGGTATCGGTTGATACCTATAATTGTTTGATGTTTTCGATCATCAATGGTAATCAGAAAGAAATATTAACTATTTAACTAATAATCTCAAGTTGGGAATTCCAACTAGACTTTTGGGTTAAAATTGGATTCATGAATGTTAGCATTCTGGAGGAATCACAAATTTATGGATGCGTGTGTACGAATTAACCGAAGTAAACATTCATTTAGATACTTGGACGACAGTATAGGAGGAACTTTCAACAATAATAATCAGAAAGAAACAATGAAACAAATCACAATAATAACAAAACTAAACCATTTATTTGGACAAAACAGTATGACAAAAAGTAAACTTAAAAGCTACACAATGAAATAAAAATTTTATTAACAATGAACAAATATTTATAAATCTAATTTTTAAATATGGAATCATAAAAATCAAATTAACATAAACATATTTCTTTAGAAATCAGAACACAAAAATACATTTTTTTTTTTAATAATCAGTTAATGCTTCTAAAACTAAACTTAAAACTAAAAGAAAAGCACGAAAAAGAAAAAAAACTTGCAAATGTTACATACGTACAGCGTGATTTTGGATTCGTATGTTAAATGCGATTCTAAATGACATTTCAAATCAGGTTTTGCTGATAAATCTCTATGATAAACGGTAATTACATGTTAATATTTATTTGTTATAAATCTCATAATTAAATGTTTTAGAAGAGTTTCCTCAGTATGACTTCTTATGTCTTATATGAACTGCTAAAAACGATTTCTTTGGAAGAGCTTTATTACAAATTTAAATGATATTTCAAATTACTTTTTTGTTGATGAATTTTTGTTATAATCATTAGATTAACATTTATTTACTATGACTTTTTATATGCGTTTTTAAATTAGGTTCATATTTAAAACCTTTATTACAAATATTACATTTCAACGGCTTATCATTACTATGAACACGTAAATGGAATATTAAACTTTCTTTTCGTGTAAACCCTTTATTACAAGTATGACATATAAACCGTTTTTCACCACTATGTATTAATAAATGTTGTATTAAATTACTTTTAGAAGTAAATGTTTTATTGCAAATATTACACATAAAAGGTTTTTCTCCACTATGGGTTCTCAAATGATCGGTTAAAATCGATTTCCTTATAAAAGTTTTATCACAAATCTCACATTTAAATAGTTTGCTATCAGCATGTAACATTAAATGATGTTTTAAAGTAGAACGCGTCTTAAATTTATTACCACAAATATTACAAGCAAATGACCTTTCAGTATTATGAACTACTGAATGTACTTTTAATTTAACTGCAGTTGTAAATTTTTTATCACAAATCTTACATGTAAACTGTTTTTCACCATGAACGATTTTGAAATGTCTATTAAAAAGATGTTTTAATGGAAATCTCTGATTACAAACATTACATTGAAACGGTTTATTTTTGCTATGCAATATTAAATGAGTCTTTAAATTAATTTTATTTCTAAGACTTTTATGACAAATATAACAACTAACTGGTTTGTCTTTATCATGGACAAGTAAATGTGCTTTTAGACATGCTTTAAATACAAAAGTTTTATCACAAATTTCACATTTAAATGGTCTTTCACCAGTATGTATCCTTGAATGTCTTTTTAATACCGAGTTCTTTGCAAACTCTTTCTGGCAAATATTACATGCAAATGATTTTCTTATAGTATTATCATGCAACTTTAAATGTCTATTGAGATTTCCTCTATAAACGAAACACTTACCACATCTTTCACATTTATATTGACGCTTTTTCGAATTGGTTTCCTCTTGATTATTATCATCGAAATGATTGTTTTCCTCCTCAAAATCGATTTGTGTATCATCTACAGACTTTTGTTCCTCGAGTATTTCAAGATTTTCTAAAATCAGATATGTTAAATTTTTAATAAATCTATCCGACTATCTAATACTTACCAGTTTTCACTGGATGTTCTTCGATTTCTATTTTCACACTATCGTCAAAAAATCCTGAATTTTCATTAATTTCCGAACCAGTAGTTTCATCATCCAGATCTTCATTCTTTATTTCTACTTCATCATTATTGTTATCAGTTTCAAAATCACATTCTGTATCATCTAAAATTATTATTATTATTGTTTACTTTTATCATATTATAATATAAATATTAATATTTACCAATTTCAATGAGCTGCTCTTCATTCTCAGACTTTTGACTTCTATCGAGATTAGTATCAGCTTTGTCATTTCCACTATCATCATCATTATCATTACTCGTACCGGTGGCACAATGATATTCATCACTTTCATCAATTTTTGGGTCACTGTTACTCTGCGGAATGTTACCATTATTTCTATCTATTGCACTATAAATTGCACTAATTTTGAAAAGATCATCTTCGATTTCGGTGTCGGATTCACTAGGAAAGTCACCATTATCAATTCGATTATGAAAATCTTGTTGAAATTCCAAATCAGCCTGTGCAACCATTTTCAAAAAATTGTAAGAATTTATCAATTTCTCATAACAATCATTACAGATTATGTTAGGAAAGGGCTCATTTTCGGCTAACTGTAAAAGAAAAATAAAACCAAACAACACAAATTACAAAACCAGCAAAGTATAAAAATCAGGCGTAAATGTTTTACTTGCAACTTCGTTATTTCAATAACAATATCCAATAATTGTAAACCGTCTCGTTGACTTGTAAAAATATTTTTCGAGAAACTAATAGATGTTTCTAAATGGCACAGTCTACACAATTCCATTTTGTAACGTTAATATTTTCAAAATTATTCTGATGTTTTATCAATAAACGTATGCACGTGCACTATACACAAACATAACCTCAAAAAAAAAACTAGTTTGAAAATTTCAACAATTCTGATTGGTCCGGAATTTAAAGGAGTCCATACACTATCACACAAAACTGATAATAAGATATGGGATTTTTTGAACAACCTCGCACTTTATCCAGCAGTAATAATCCAGAAAAAAAAAACAAAGAAAATAATAATAATAACAGAAATAAATCATTTATTTGCCAAAAATTGTAGGAAAATTATGTAAACTACATAATAAAATAATAAAAATTTATTGAGAACAAATTTACATTTGTAAATTTAATTTTTAAAAGCAGAATCATAAAAATTAGACTAACATAACATACTTCTTAGAGAAATTAGAACAGAAAAATACATATTTTTTTTTTCATAAGTATCATTTAATGCTTCTTAAACTAATAAAAATTGAGAGAGAAAAAAAGAAAAGCCCAACAAACAATCTTGCAAATATTACGTACATACACCGTGATTCTGAATTCTTTCTCTACTATTTATGAGCTATTCTTAAATGTTTGTTTAACATTATTTTTCTTGTAAACTCTTTATCACAAACCGTACAGTTAAATGGTTTCTTAACAGCATGTAACTTTAAATGACGACGTAAAGTAGAAGGCAATGTAAATTGATTACCACAAATATCACAAATAAATGACTTTTCACCAGTATGAACGACTGAATGTATTTTCAATTTAGATGCATTAGCAAATTTTTTATCACAAATATTACACGTAAACCGTTTTTCATCATGAAGTAATTTAAAATGTTTATTGAAAAGACTGTTTAATGGAAATTTCTTATGACAAATATCACATTGAAACGGTTTATTGTCACTATGCCGTACTAAATGAATCCTTAAAGAGACTTTATTTGTAAAACTCTTATTACACATATTACAAGGAAATTGTTTATTTGTATTATGCATTAATAAATGAGCTTTTAAACTCGATGTATATCGAAAATGTTTGTGACAAATTTCACATTTAAATGGTTTTTCACCAGTATGTGTTCTTAAATGTATTTTTAATGCCGAGTTCTTTGCAAACACTTTATGACAAATATTACATTTCACTGGATTTCTTTTGTGTAATGTTAAATGACGATCGAGATATCCTCTATAAACAAAACACTTACCACATATATCACATTTATATCTTCTGTTTTTCGACTTCTTTCTTGCTTTTTTATAATCGTCCAAATTGTTTTTCTTTTCAATATTAGCTTGTTTATTGAACTTTTCTTTACCATTTGCAGATTTATGATTCTCGTACAACTCATTATTTTCTAAAAATTTTTATTAATTAAAGATATCCACGATGGGAAATATATATAAAATGTATGAAAATTTCAAACTAATTAAAGTCTCTCCTCTGTATACATATATCCGAAAAAAGTCTGTGCATCGAGCGGGATTTGAAAGAGGAGATTGAAAGATGCGTGGTTCAAATCCCGCTCGATGCACAGACTTTTTTCGGATATATGTATACAGAGGAGAGACTTTAATTAGTTTGAAATTTTCATACATTTCATAAAATCTTTATGTTAAAATTTCAATAAAAATATAAACGATTAACCAATTACTTACCAGTTTTCACTGAATGTTCCACGATTTCTATTTTCACACTATCGTCAAAATATCCTAGATTTTCAATGATTTCACTACCAGTAGTTTCATCATGAATATCAGCATTCTTTCTTATTTCTACTTCATCATTATTGTTTACAGTTTCACGATCACATTCTGTATTATCTGAAATTATTAATATTGTTATTTATTTGTTGTAATTTTATCATATAGAATTCTGGGGGACAAGTGAGCGTTGACTTAGAAAGACGTCAGAAACGTATGTCTGCACTTTATCGTTTATTACTACTAACCTATCATATTAAGTTAGGATAAAGTTCATGATATGTGTGCCTAAAAATGGAAATCGCTACATATATGGATCGTTGTTGTTAAACTACATTTATCATTAGCATTAAATTGATGCCTTTTTTAGAATCAGGGCAAAATTTTTATTTAAATATTAAGATTCTGTAAAATCTGTATAGATGGCGTCCCTGGAGTAAGCAGCTGAATTATCACTCACGCAAGGACATACGTTTGTCATCATGGCACAAATTTGACCATAAGTTTTTTGGATCGTACTATATTATATTGTAGTATAAATATTGATAAATTTTTACCAATTTTAAAGGACTGCTCTTCAAAGTTTATTTTAAATTCATTCTCAAACTCGTGTTTTTTATCGAGATTATTATTGGCTTCATCAGCTTCATCACTTTCAGTATCGGAACTGTTATCAATTGCATTATCCTTAATATTAATTTCCAGAGGATCATCTTTGATTTTGGCTTCCAATTCTTTAAGAAAGCCATCCTTATCAATTCTATTATAAAAATCTTGTTTAAATTCCAAATCAGCTTGTGTTACCATTCTAAGAAAATTGTAAGAATTCATTAATTTCTCATGACAATCATTACAGATTATGTTAGGAAATGGATCATTTTCGTCTAACTGCAAAAGAAACAAACCGGTAAAATTACAAAAAGAAGTACACAAATTCGGTGTAATCGTTTACTTGCAACTTTGTTACTTCTATAACAATAACGAATAAATGTAAACCGTCTTGTTGATTTAAAAACATATTTTTTGATGAATTAATAGATGTTTCTAAATGGCACAGTCTACACAATTCCATTTTTTCGATGTTAATATCATTAAAATTATCTTTAAAATGTTTTATCAACATCTGCATCAACATAACCTCAAAGGATTAGTTCAAAATGTCAACGAATCTGATTGGTCTACAATTTAAAGGAGTCCATACACTATGAATCAGAAAAGCACTTACCATTACCATTCATAATTGAAACCGAGTTCTCACGCGTCATGTAGAATGATTCATTTCCCAAAATGAATCATGTTATGAAACGTGTGAAACTTTGCTATATTCATATTGACCGACGTTTTTTTTTTTTTTGAA